>JAQGBT010002402.1:0-24344 GCA_034698585.1 Disparrhopalites patrizii | reverse complement strand
TTGGAGTGTGGCTTTCTCTTGGAGGATTTCATCAGCGACTTGTAACGTACCTTCGTTCCTGCTATTTTATATCCTTAATAAAATAGCAGTTGCACCTGGCTTAATTTTTGCACCATTTTGTAGGACACTGAATGCAAAATTGCCAATTCCCATGTGATTATCAATGATTCGGGGAGCATTGTTGCCGTGTACAATAAGACTCATCTGTTCGATGTATGCTTACCAGAGCAGAAGCTGGAGTTGAGAGAGTCAAATACGATCGAGGCAGGAAGGGAATTAGTGAAGCCTATAACAAGCCCCGTTGGAAAAATCGGATTAGCCATTGTAAGATTGTACAGCCTGTCCCAGACAGAAGGACCTGTTTTCTTTTTCAATTTAATTCAAGGAGTGTGTAATTTTGTAAATATTGTATCAAAGTAGAGCCAATAGAAAAGGTAATAATTGACCTTTACGTGAAAATCTACTGTCCTGACCCTTGACCTGCCGTTTCAACGCCTTCAATGAAAACCACCAGTCTTTTAAATTAAAGGCATACGCGTCATTGGGTCACGAAGTTTCACATACGTGAAACGGAGCGATTCTTGGTGGTGTCCTGACGTCAAACGCTCATGGTCGTTGGTATTAACGGTTTGTACCGTAACTGTATACCGATTGATCCATAAGGGCAGGGGTCGCGACAGCGTATTTCCATGTCAAGGTCACCTTTTCTCTTGACTAAATTTTGATAACATTTTGAAAATTTAACGCTACCCTTGTTTTAAATTTAAACAGAAAACACGTCGTTTTTTCTGGAACAGGCTGTGTATACTTGTGAAACAGAAGATAGTAGTTCCAAAATAGTATAAACCCATTCAGCAAAGTTTTCAGGGGAGATGAAAATATATTTATTTTAACCTGCTACCTTTTAAACAGGTAGAGAACGAAGCTGCAATGGACTATATTAATTAAGTTTATAAAAAAAAAATCTATTTAAAAAAATTTGGACTTTCACCGTTTTTGAACTATGTATATCCTTCATTTATTTATTTACTATGTAGTTGAACATGGACACCAGCTTGAGTTATGTAATAAGACTAATTGCCCTGTGTTTTTGTTTAATTCTTCAGTGCTATGATTTAAGGTTTCCAGAATTCAGTGAAAAACTTAGGAAATACGGTGCCGAAATCTTGACATACCCCTCGGCTTTCACCGAACATACTGGAGCAGCTCACTGGGAAGTTTTGCTGAGATCAAGGGCGATTGAAAATCAATGTTATGTCATTGCTGCGGCTCAAGTCGGTCGTCATAATCCTAAGAGAAGTTCATACGGACATTCCATGGTTAGCTATATGAACACACAATAGCTGTTTTCCATGCTAGTAAATAAGTAAATTCTTAATATAATAGTAACAATTAGCAATTCAAAATGAATAGAAATTATTTTAACTAAATCCATGCATAAGTCATAAGGTATATTATAATCGAAGTGGCATAAATCCTGAACATGATTCCGCAGATATTGCTTCCCCTAGCCCAGCAGTAATGAAAATTAGATTAAAAGCTTATTGTGCGCATAATTGTATTGCGGATATAGTTAAAAAAGGCGCATCCAGAGTGGATATTATTTTTGAACTTGGCGTGGAAAAAATGTCAGCAATCGGCAAATTGTCAGTTCAAGGGTTGACTGGATCCGCATAAAATAATCACCGTGATGATTGATGATAAAGTTAGCTTTTGCCTCATATTTCTTACACCTCGACTAGACCGCAGCAAGGGAATATTCTTCGTGAGTAAGCATTTTCAGGATTTACGCCCCGTAGTCCGCGCTATTAGTCGAAATCAATCGTGCAGCATCTAAGTCAATGCAGCTTTATTTAATACTAATACTTACCTTACCAAATTATAGTGAAGTTCTTCATTCTGCACAGGTAATAAGCCCATGGGGAACAATTATTGCTCAAGCGTGTGCTTCGGAACAGCTAATATTTGCTGAAATTGACTTGAAAGATTTGCAAAAAGTACGAAGAGAAATGCCTACGAGTGACCACAAGTGAGTCTAATCAATTTTTTAAAATTAAAAGTTACCTTCCCGAAGGAATGCTCGGGATACAGTGTAAGTAGATTTCAAAGTGTACATTAATAAATTGCTTGTACCCGCAGGCGATACGATTTGTACAATGACCTTAGCGAAGAGAGCAAATGCACTATTCCGAATGACTCAGTGAGTGAAGAAGCTTTCGAGTTTGGCCAAGTTTTGGGGAAAAAGAAATTAATATTTCTGGAATCCAAATTTTCACACGCATTTGTGAACAAAAAATGTATTTTGCCTGGACGTAAGTTTTTGGTTGAACAAAAATTCAATATTCATTTTCATTCTTATTGGTAGAACTACAGTTCATTTCGGTATATTTGTATTTTGTGTATGCGGTAGCCAACGAATGTATTTTGGTTTTGGTCCTTCATAGACGTGTTAGTTACGAGCAAACGAAAAGTGCCTCGAATTCAGCTACTTTCTGACGAAGAAATATCAGACTTGTACCTACTAGTCAAAAAAGTTACCGCTGTAATGGAGAAAGTTCAAGGAAGTACGGCAGCAAACATTGCTTGCCAGGACGGAGTACATGCCGGACAATCCATTAGGGTAAAAGAAGACATTTCAAAATAATATCTGACGACTTTAATAAACTTATTTAAAGTTTCCGTGATTTAAAAAAAATACGGATCTTGTCACAGCATGTACACGTTCATGTGCTGCCGCGTCGAGAGGGTGACTTTAGAAGGAACGACGATGTGCATGAAAAACTAGAAAACTTCGGTAAAGAGAAAGACGATGAACCACCGAAATGGAGGGAAGAGGACGATATGACAGACGAAAGTAACAACATACGTGCAACTATACGCGAAAGTTTTCCGCAGTTTTTGAAATAGGATTGCCAATACTTGAAACACTCATTTTGTGATCCAAAATACATAGCTTTATTAAATATTTCTTTAGCTGTTACAAATGACGATTCTATTTAACGGTTAATTTGAAACATTAACAAGCCTCAACGATCTTCAAAAAGTTTATCGTCAGTACTGTAACCCCATTACATTAGTGTAAAGCATACCACTTTAATCGTATTAAAAGGAAAGCAAAGTAACATTTTATCTAATACTTTCTTTGTGTTTTGTGATTTCCTCTGTGGACATTCGTTAACTGTCTACATCAGCAATTCGACATGAAATCTGAGTTGAAACCAGTAATTGATAAAATACAAACTGTTTGCTTCATTCTCTAATAAAGGCATGGTCATCCTCGCGTAACTAATAAATGCTGCGATGTCCTAGACGCTAACGTATATTTAATTAAGCGTTGAGTAAAGGTTGATCTTCCCCGTTTAATTGAATAGTAGAGCAAGACCTGTAGTTATAAATATAATATATATATTTATTTATTTATATACCTGCATATAATACACAAAGTAATGTTATACCACTGATACCATGTAGTGCATACGAACATTACTAAATAAACTGAATGAACAAAATGATTTTTACTCACTTAGTTAATGAATGAGGCGCAGAGCATCCACATAAAGTCTCGACAATTGTGTCTAAAACTCCAGCCACTGAAGTTCTTCTTAGAGGCATCTCAGCAGCATGAGCCGTTGTGGTGGTGGAGCCGTAGGTGGAAGCATTAGCGTGCATGCTTTCTGGTCCCTGCACGAATTCTTCCAGAGTAGTACGCGGGAATCCTTCCGTGTAATACAGCTTTATAGTTTCGTACGCGTCCATAATGAGTGCAATAAATAAACTGAGAACAACGTAGATGAACAAACTGATGAACGTGTACAAGTAGAAACGGCAGAACCACCACAGCAAAGTGGATTTAGAAGACATCCCGGCAAATGTTGCAAACATGTCATCACCATTGATCAACGCGAATAAACATTCTGACGTGGTGGAAATTGAATTGAACTGTAATTGAAAAACTCGATTAAAATTACCGTGATTACAGGTCCACAAACACCATATTCATATACAATATACCTAAACTTCTAAAATTGCATTAAACTCACCTTCATGTGATAAGGACCCAAAATTAGCCATCCGCAGAAAGTGAATCCTGCGTATATTAGTAATGCACAAAGCAGAAACCTCAGTACGTTTGGTGTTGCTCTTTTGAGCGTTAGGATCAAAACGTTGTACGTTCTGAAAAATCCCAGATAGCGTAAAACACCGAACCAGACTAGGAGATTTCCAACTCCAAGAAGAAGACTGCAGATATTCCATGCATCTCCAGTCAATTCCTGAAAACGCAAAGCGAATTTCAACTTTAAATGCATATGCCACTTATTCTGATCTAACATTAGTGCTATCACACAACGGCAAATGGGCAACTTACTTTGTTTTCTATTTGCTCCTTCAGTGCAGAACCAATGATAATGAGAATATCATTTACAATGATAAGGACGTACCAGAAGTTAAGGAAATCTAATCTTTCATTCACCGTTAGTTCTTGTTGAAAAAACTTTTTGAAGAATGTCACCGCTTCCTAGAAAGGAAAACTTCCTTTACTTTGCTGTACACATAAATACGCAGTGGAATTCACGTTTGCACTGAATAAATCGACTTACGGTTTTTAGCAACTGGGCGCGATATATTGCTCTGCAACATAGGACCAAGGAAAGAGTACACATGCCAATTACAATGTAGTTAACACCGCTTCTCCCAAGTTTCTCCAACTTATTATCATCTGTAGCAATTCATTTTGGGTGAATTAGCATTTTATTAGTATATTTTTGTACGAAACTAGTGTGACAAAAGCGAATGACACTCACTTTTATACTCGGTGTTGCCTTTGCAAATAAGTCGCCGGGGAGTAGTATCAAGGGAAACTAATATCTGGCCATCATGATCCCGATTTACGAATTCGATCTGAATGAAAGGGAAAGTAAACAACAATGGAACAAAAATAAACTAAAACTTGATAAAAATGTAAGAATTCTTGGAGCACAACTTACAGATATATCAAACCGAAAGCAGTCAGGGGTCTTGAAGGGACCAAGATCACGGAACCGAACCGTTTTTAATTGAAACGATAAGTCAACTTGTAGGAGAGAATCAAAAGAAATGGTGAAGTTGTTTTCTTGTAGAAAAGCTTCGCTTTTAAATACCCCTTTTCGGGTAATTAGTTCTTCAGCAGGAATATTTAGGCAAACTTTTTCAGTTTTACTATCGAATGAGAAACTTTCATTGAAACCAAAAATAACACCGGTTACATAACGATCCAAACAAATCTGCATAGATCCAACAGATCCATCGGGAGTTGCATAAAAGTACGGCCCAATCGCAACCTCACCAACGGAAGAATACTGCACAAATAAAAAGGACAATATAATTTTAATAAAATATTGCGGCAAGGATTCATTCCGAGTTACTTATACTTAATGCAAAAATGTATAAGTAAAAATCTTACAGAATTTATGGCGAAATCTAGATAATCATAAAATTGTTGCTTTGTGTAGACAGCTAACGGTCCACTTGTTGGTGGATACGTGTTTATTTCTCGACTAGAGTCCCAATCCATGAGAAAAAGGTGCGAAAAGGTTATCTTGTTGTCATTGGTGTAATTCACATTAGCATACCGATAGGAGGCAAAAAGAATAAGCTGGAAATTTTCACATACAAATTATCAAATTTTGTATTTCATTGACGGCGAATTTCCCAAAATGAAAAATAGTGGTAGACTCTAACCTGCATTGTGACGAAGAATATTTTCACAAGTTGAATGGTGAGCTTGTAAGGAAACTGCCGTTTCGTCTGCCATTTCTCCAAAGGATTCATGAAGAAAAACCGCAGCCTTCTTCTCATCCTCTCAACCATGATGGCACTCTCGCTCATCCCACTGGAACTATGGCTGCGATGTCGGGCCATATCCGTAGCACTGGTATTCACACTACCGTAGCGTCCCAATGTCTCCAGTTCTGTAAACATGCCATTTAATTTGTTCTCACAAGATATAAACACATTGTCTTCAGCGACAGCCCTCCACCTTTCTTGTTCCTCAAGGAACAATTCTACGTTTCCAGACCAAAAGCTCATGGCGATTTAACCAGTATTGACTTTTTAATTAAAATAAATTAGGAAAGCGTCTCACAAAGAGACTTAAATCAGAACAAAGGCGCACAAGATTAGAAAGTGAGCCAAAAATTCGCAACACATTCTCAAATCCCGAAAACTCTGGACGTGCAATGTGCGATGTACACACACGCTCAACGCAAGGCAACAACATTCACCAAGCCTAACACCGGATACTCGGTAACAACAATGGCTACAAACAAAAATTGCAGGAACGTCAAAACGCAAACGTCCAACAAGTAAGGGATCAAAAGCAGTAGTGCAACAATCACAGTAAGAAACCATTAAATAGATACACTTTCTTCTAAACCAAAAATTACACGTGACGATCGGTCATTCAGGCGTAAACTGTCACAAGCACGTAATTTCTAGTTCTTTATTGAAATACTTAACTTTTTTTTACAGCAAATTGCATCAGTCACGTCATTAGAAGATGCCCCTTTGACGTGAATTCAACAACAGCTAACTTATAATCGCAAGTCACAGATATAAACCCCATCCTCCCAGATGCTAGTATGCCACAAAAAAATTCTGTATGAAATAAATGAGTAAAACGCACTTTGAACGGATAATTCCATAACGTACATCGGACAAATCAATGAATCTCAAGTCGGACGATAAAAGTAACAACTTGTCAAAGGTTATAAGAGGCATGTGCTGTCAAAGAAAATCTAGAATTTCTGATTCTCAAGCCTCTCTTGGGAAACGAGGAAAGGATACAGCCAATTAATCTTTGAACTCAGAAATTAATTACACCATGCACGCAATGAAGATATATGTACATTAGTACAGCTCACGAGTCACAGTGCAAATCACAACTTTACCTCGCTTTCGAAGAGTGTGACTTAATTGATCTTGTATATCAAAATTGTATTCTTTCTCAGGTAACTAACGAACCCAAGGTATTTGGATGTGTTTAATTAGTAGTAATGTGACACAACTTAAAATGTACACTTTAACCTTTTTTCTACCTAGAGTACCTTAGTTTTAGCTAATACAGTATGAATTAGCTAAAACCATACTTTTAAACTTCGACGTCACATACCTACACAAACTGTCGCAATTATTCAACCCATTACGATTGAAATGGGGAAGGATTCGTCACTATTCTTACATTCTCCGGGATCATTAGCGTACTAATGCAGATCATTTTCTGACGATTGTGAAAACAGCCTACATAACTTTACGTAAGGGCTAGATTTAAAAAAAAAACTACAAAATATAATTCATGGAATATAACCACTGACAAACATTAAGTTCACATCTGCCGGAGGAAAAACATTATTTACTATAATAATAGTGTTCCAGACCAAATACAAACCTAGCACACTTGCATATTTTACCCACAGATATACACAATACATGAAGTGTGAAACTGACACTATATACTCTACCCTTATTTTAAGCCATGAGCCATAACTATGTAGAATGCGCTGTGAAAAGAACACATACATATTTATTAAACCTATTAATTCATTTAACCTGATACTAAATTCACATTCTCAGTGATCTCAATTTGCTTATATTTAACGGTCTAGGAAAAATTCCAACAAAAATTAAGAATTAAGTCAAATGTAAAGCGTCTATGCATTTATGCTTAAACTGGTCATTATGAAGGTGAGGAAAATGTCTAAATGTCAAGGGTAAAGGGTATGAACTGGCATAGCATGAGTAAAAATACATACGCATAATGCAATTCCCTACTAACCGCAAACTTCAAAAATATCCTGCCTTCTGCATAGAAAATCGATCTACAACGAAATAAATAGAACGCGACAAACTGGAGTTAAAATATGTTATAATTAAATCCTCACTTGCGCTTAAACGTATGCATTCAAAGCACGTAACTCCTTCCTTCGGAGTTGTGGGAGAAGCGGGAACAGCATCCTGTATTTGTACCAATGATACCACCACTCGTCTCACTGACATATTCTTTTCTCTGGAATCAACGGAAAACCCTGATGCGGTTGTTTCAGACAGTTCACAATTCATAATACTTAAACTTAGACGTCTTTAATAATAACCGCTGCCTTTGTTTCGTAAGAAAGATTACACAAGGAATTGAGGAACCCAATATGCTTGAACCCTTTTAGGAACGTTTACTATCTACAAAAAAAATACATAAGTAACAACAGTTACTTATATTGTAGAAATGTTAGATTGGAGAAACAACAGGAAGGAACCTGACACCTGAGTGAGGCTTGCACCGCAAAAGCGCAATAATCACTAGCATTGAAGATTGAAATAGTTCATCCTTCTAAACAACTAGTGTAGAAAGAACACGATGACATGGCCACTTATTCCACTGTATCTATCTAGGTAAATTTCAGCTATTTTTATGCAAAAGCAACAGATAACATGATTTACATTGTTCGCCCATGACGCAAATAATTTAGAATAAAAAATCCTCACGTCATTTATGTATCACACATGAATTTGCATGTATCTATTATCTATACATAAATACATACCTCCCGGTTCTGGGCAGTTTAAACAAATTTTTCTGCTAAAGTTCCAAGAGTGTATACTGCTATCCTATCCCACGAAAATGCCTCAAGAATCCTTTCACGAATGCATGCAATACAAAAAATGAGAAAATGGCACAAATACATATTATTCTATACTATTGTTACCCTAGAATGCGCGTGGCTGGATTCCAGCGCATAGTAATGAACTTTGTTTGCGAATCCAGCGCAGATAGGGTATTTGCGAACAAGATTGACTTGATTGCTGAAAGATCCATGAAATTAGCACTCCTATTTTTTATGCTGAATATTTTTTACATGTGATTCAGTTATTGGCTGACACTTCCGTAGAGATGTGCAAGACAGAATCGTTCCGTGCTTTTTCCACTATAGTGACTATAACCTATAGTTTGAATACGTAGCATAGCTATGATAAAATGACCACAGCAATCGTTTTGACCCTTCGTATTGACTTCAGTAGTTAATTTCACTGACCGTGCTGATTAACTCATTGAATTTGCGGAAATGAAATGAATGTCATCCCATCACCATTACTAAGTCTAGACTCCAAAAATACTCACACTGAACTGTCAAAATCAGACACCCTGAAGAACGTGATTAACACCAATTCATCTCACTCATTTCACGAAACCATAATTCACAGTAATTTAAAATCCATAACTATAACAGCAAAACTCCAAGTTTAGAAGAACTGTAGATTGACTAGATCGTGTTGCACCTCCGCGAAATTACAGTGAGCAAAACTATCACATAAACTCCTTTCCCCCCAATAATATTCATTCCATTTCTTCCGGAACTGAAGTTTGACGTTTCTACTTAATATTAGCAACATATGAATTCAGCTAAATTTTGAGCACAAAAAACATCAGTAAAGCTCTACAACTAAAGCACAACTAACGAAGCCCGCCATTTTGTATATGTATTATGTATGCACTATGCACCCTTAATTGAAACGATGACTCTGTGTCACATATCTTAACTCGTACTGATACCTGTGAACAGTTTATCACAAAAAACATGAGACACTCCAAAAGTCTAACATCTACCTATGATAAAATAGTCCGGCATCCTAATTTTCGCATATTCCTGCAAAGCTTGGTGTCTCACATGTACAGAACTAAGAACCCTTGTTTCACTAGTTTCAACCGGTTTAAACTGAGATAGTCCCAAAATCGAAAAGTAAGGTATTTAATTGAATAAGGATAATATTATCGGTAGATGGAAGACTTTTCGAGCAACTCTCGTACATAATCGCAGCTTGATATTAAAAATCTCGTATCTTCAAAAAATAAAATACCAATATGGTCTAAAATATAGAAAACTTGAATTTTATTCCGATCGTCACTTGTATTTCATAAAAATTGTCCTCAATACAGCAATTACATTTACTATTACGTATTAGTTTATGGGACGTCAACTTAACCAAAAGTCGTTATTCTAAAGCAAAAAGATGTTTTTATCACATCAACCTGGACAATTGACGTCAAATGAAAAACTTCAATCGTTGCTTACAGTTCACCTATAACATCATCTATAACAAATACTAATGACCTGCCCTTACTTTTTACTGCTTATAATATTCATTTCAGCTAAAGGGATTATTCAAGAGCAACGGCGCTTGACTGCTACATACTGCAACTGCAAGCAACGTAGATGTGTAAAGATAATAATAATAGATAAATAGATACTATTAGTAGACAGCTATAGCTACATGCGTGTGTGCTTAACATGCAGGAGACGTGAAAACACAAAACACCCATTACTGTCAGCAGACAGGGCAGACACACTACTGTCGAAATTTAAACAACTAACAGTTCAATAACTGTACCACGATAATAATAAATACAGATTCTTGGATTTATCAATTTTACCCATTTTCCATGGCTCAATATGCAGAAGTGTTTACGTATTTGTATTTAGTACTTGTTCAAGAAAAGCTGAGTACCTCACAACTGCTACCAGCTCACAACGTTTAAACTGTGCGAAATTCAATTGTAATCGAACAATCAGTAAACTATTAGATTGTCCTAAAACAGAAAAAAAAATTCAGCACGACAGCACTCCCAGTAAGTTTGCGAAGCAACAAGCTACTACCTTTTTTACAGCATGAAGGGTTTGTGGTTAAAAAAGAAAATTAAATGCAAAACAATTGGAACAGGTGTTCGTTACCATCAGCATAACTGTTGTGCTCCTGGGAAGAACCCTCTATTGCGGAATAGTGGGTGTCTGTTGGACGATTTTCCTGACTGTCGTACGAGCTATGCGAGGAATGCATCATCGAATGAATCTGACCCATCTGACTCGGATTCATCTTGACCTGAATAGTTGTTGGCTAAAGTATTTTCCGCCTTCTTTATTGTAAGTGTCAGCATTTGGCAGTGTGCGTATTAATAAATCCCTTGACTCCCGCCCTTGCCGGCGCTGAATGTACTTTTACGAAAAAGTTGTTCGTGATTTTTAAGTTTTTGTAACTTTTCAGAAAAATGATTGGAAGTATGTTTTATCGGACGGGTGATCAAATTCCGTTGGACGAATAAGATTCAGTAAAATAGGATAAAATGCTAATGAATGAATGATTAAAATATAGTTAAAATAATTCAGGCTTTTCGAAATCAATATACTTTTTTGTACTCTCGCCAGTTTTTCGATTCCAGATGACCGCTTGTGCTTCTCCTTTTCTCGAAATAACAGTCGCTTTTAAACAAAATTGGAGACAATCTTCCCTTTCCAATGTAAAAGGTACTGTCCCTATCCTGGTTCCAAGGAGCAGTAAGCCATTTGTGGCATTACAGTTAGCTTGTTCATCCAAATGAAAAGCGTTGGCCCTTGCAGCAGCAATTGTAGCCAGTCCGCAGAATACGGCGTCGTCTGCAAAGCAAATATAAATTTCATAGACGTGAGTAGATGTTCACAATAATTTAAACTCAGTTTTACTAGTTCCATTTAATCCCCCCTTGCCTTAAGCATATACTTCTGGAAGCCAGCTATTACACTGGAGTCTATTCGAAGTGTATTTATTCGCCAGTAGAATAATGATGTGCTTCCCGCAGCATTGAATTTTCAAAATAAAAAAAGTACTATCCGGGACCCTGCAATAGTTTTAGTAAACTGCATTAGCCGCAACCCAATGGAATAAAAAGCAAGTATTGATATCTGTGGTTCTAATTTTAATTACGAAAAAACACTTTCGAGGTTTTTATATCTCGATTGCATTCCAAACTTTTTACGTTTATCTCTTATGCCTGGCTGAAAGCATCATTATTCTAATCGAAAATGCGCTATAATTCCAGGAAGTTCACGTTGGCTCTACCTGATGTGAATTTTTCAGATTGATGTATGACTGAATGCCTTCCGTCTAGCAACAACAAATCAAACACCGGATGTATATAATACACTTTCAGAAATTGGTTTGAACTCAACAGCAATGACTTTTGATAACTGCAGCGGAATAACTTCCGATAGCAACCTTCGTCTCAATCAGGTAAGTAAAGAATTCCAGTTTTTCACGTACATATAGAAATAATTGAGTGAGGTAGTAATTACGAGTGATCCAGAATAATGGATGCAAAGTGTGAGAGTCTAGTCTCAACTGAACCTCGGTGCAAACTAGTTCACCGCAGATTAGAATGAGACTATCAGAAACCATTATGGTAACTGACATGGGGCAGTATAAAAGTAAATAGTGAACAAAAATTGAGTGTCCTTATCTATCCAAGGATAGGCATTAGGCATAGGCAGTAGGCAGTCACCCTAAACCGAATTATCTAAAAGAGTTTGAATCAATCAGATGCCTTTCATTAGCCATACGTAGCAGTAGATGAAGTCTTGCCACAGTAGCACATTCAAATGCTGTTAACAACATGCGAAGATACGGATAATTTGAGCATATAACCAGAATCAAACATAACTTTCGTTCAATCACACCATGATTTACTTCGGCACGCCTACAGACGTGCATAAGTTATATGACGGTCCTGCCTCGCAAACACACAGCTGATTGAATCCTTTTTTTGCAATATAGTTTTCTCGTGGATAATCTCAGATTGACATGCATACGAGTAATCATCTGATTTTTGCATATGTACATGTACGCAATATACGTAATACGTATGTATGTATACATGATGTATTCTATACATTATCTTCTACCTTTGTTTCAACTTCAGTGCGTAAACAATTATAATGGGAAATAAAAGGCAGAAAGAAATGTACCCACTGACGCCAATAAATAATTTACGAATCACTTATAGACTGTTTTTTAAAATTTTGCCCGGTTAGGTTAAGTTTCGAAGGCTGTAAATAGTTCCAATGGCTATGGAGAGCTAGACAAGTTAAAAACACTTGAAATTATCTTGTATGACATATGACAAAAATTGGATTATAGCAATGCCGAATACAATTCTCGTGTCATTATATTACACAACGTCTACACCGACTATAGTTAAATCAGCTAATAAAATATGTGTATATGTATATATACACACATATGTACATGTATTTTACTATTTAAAAATTGGTGGCTATTTTACAATGTTCTACTAGACGCCTGAAAATTAAATGGGATAATCTGATACAGGCTGTGAATACCACATCCGGATAAACCAGTAATGCAAATGCAAGAATGCTAAACATCTTGAGCATAAGCAAAACAAAATCAGCTAGTTTTATAAATATTTGCAGGACAAGCAAGTTACTTAACAGAATGCTCCAGCATTTTTCGAACTCCAGAAAAACCTGCACAGTGTGCAGTATGTACATTTTTACAAGCCTATTACTGAAGCCCAATTATTGATTTTCCACACAATAGTGTGCACACTGCACACAAAATTTTCTTGGTAAATTTATGCTAACCGATTGTCATGTCCAAATTTCTCCCACCTCACTGACAAGGGAACGTTTCCATATGAAGCACAGGATTTTCCCAGGACCAGGGAGGATGATTAGAGCATCCGTAGGAACGACTCACTATAGCAAAAGTTCGAGTGCAAATTGAGGTTTCGTTTTATTTTAATATTTAAATTTTCAAAATCTCCCCGAACCGAAGTTTCGGGGTTTTCCCCATGTTAATTCCCCATTTAAAATTTTCAACGCACGTATCACCCCTTTGCAAATTTTTCATGTCCGCCAAACAACCCCAAAATTTTAAATGGGGATTAACATGGGAAAACCCCGAAATTTCGGTTCGGGGGCATTTTAAAAGTTTGAATATTTTTGTAAAATACGAAACCTCAATTTACACTCGAACTTTTGCTGTAGCGAGTCGTTCCTACGGATGCTCTAATATCTCCAATCACTCCCCCTGGTTCGGGGAAAATCCCTGTGTTTTCGTGTTGATACCTTCCCTCGTGAGCAGGATTGAGAATTTTTGGTGAAAGTTTGACCAAACAACAAGCGGGGGAAAATAAGAATCTATAATATACTAAGAACGTAAGAACTAGAACCTACACACATAGCATTTCTAAAAGCTTAATTTTTAAGGTTTTACCTCGACAATAAGGAAAAATACTCCATTTTACCGACTCGATGGTATTTTATTTTTTTGCGATCGTTAAATTCAAGATGAAATTACAAGATTAGATGTGAATTCATTTTGCAGTGATATAAAGCAATAACTGTCTTACCTAACTAATGAATGGCCATAGTAGCAACTGTACACGAATCGTACATAAAAACAAAGGAGCAAAGTATCTGTACTTAATGATACGTATTTCTTACTATTACAAATTACGAAATTACAAGGGTTTTGTAGTGTATAGGCTGTATACATAGGTAATACATATACATAAGCATTCCATACAAAATCCATATATTTATCGGCGTAAAACTAAAGCTGAGAGTCTGAAAATATGTAAGAAAGACTGTACGAGCAATAAAGCAATGTAGCTATTTACAATTAATAGTACCAAAGTACACGCATGCATACAACAATAATTAATAGTAACAGTAACTCCCATGATTATGTATTAATAATACGGATACTAGTACATTATACACATGTACAATAAGTTCCATTTCTATTAAAGGCTTGGCTTCGGCAGCAATTATCATATCAGCTTATCATTGTCACTCTCATTCAGCTATAGCAAATCAAATAAAGATGTTACAACCTTACAACTTATCCTGCAAGACCCAACCCAATCATATGTAGATACACCACTTAAAAATACTTCGCCTACTCTATAAGTTTGGCTTAACTGCACTCATACAGTCATACATGTTTAGTCAATATTTGAATTCAATCATTTACTTCCCAGCTTCCTCGGAAAGATAACCAAAATGAAAACGAAATAGTTTTGATGAATCCTGAATGATGACAATTTACAATACACTTTTATCATAAGTACACAATGATTCCTAAGAAAAAACTACACATCTGAAACGTGCTGTGACAACTGAAATCTGTATCTGATGGGTGACCAAAACGGTTCAAGTTCAAATTTTCAAACTGGATACTATTTCGTACAATGGATGTCCTCCACTTTTTTCCATACCCGTTTGAGAGGTTGAAGCTGAAGGAGATATTTTTCAAAAATCCCAAAAATTTCTTCCGCTAGACTTTAGCATACAGCATGAAGGAAATATTTTCACATCTAGCCTGAAAACTTTGCCAAATGAAATTAAACCGTTTTGGAACAATGGCCTTCATTTGTCTATGGTTTATACACGTATCTCCAATTCATGCTGTTCCAATAATATCACCAACACCAACCCACAGTCAGTATGTACTGAGTTACTGAGGTACTGCCTTGACTACTGACTGATTCAGAATACCTTATCTATGGTGTATATTTTTAGGATTTGCTGGATACCATGTAGAGCTTGATGCTTGATCTTTTCACCATGTCCCTGTGCCAAAAGTACGGTTCAGAGACATCCACATTAATATTAATGATATCACTAGTAACATGAAATATTGGAAAAATGAACTTTGCTGAAACTTACAGGAATGTCGTTTACAAAACTGTTGCCACAAGTTGCATAGCACTACATCGACATGAATGTCGATAGTGCACGTAACTGAACTAGTCCTGGTATACGGGTAGTATAACGACTTTCCTGATGACCGCCGTTAATCCATGGCGTGATTTAAAAGACGAACCCAGACTCAATTGAGTATGTTCAAATTTGGGTTGTGAAGAAGAGACAATGTGATAACTTGGTGTGGTAAGATAAAGTAAAAAGTACACACTCCCGTTGTTATATTCTGGATGAGATTCCAATAGTTATATAATTACCAAAAAAATCAAAATCCGTGACCTTCGAGTGATGCATGAACTATACAGACATGTACATTCCTCTGCGTCGCGATAGTTCTTTCGACAGATCAGACACAACTATCAAGTTTTTCTTCACACAGAAAACGCCTCTATACACTTTTATCAATCATTAACATTTATACTTATACACAATGAAATCTAAAACAAGCAATGATGTCTTTCCCCCCTAAACAGCTGGGGATATCACGTCGGAAAAGTGTGAATTCTCTATTTTTTTTTGAATCACAAGATGGTTGAAGTTGTATCCCAGAACGCTGGTCCCGATTCCCGATCCCAACAATGAAACAAAGAATACTTTGTACTAACAAAGAGTACTTCTTTGTTAGAATACTCAAATGTCTTTGATTATAAAACGGAAGTCTCCACATAGCTACATCGTGACCATAATTGGCAGCCGATCTGTGAGGATTAGCATACTTTTTGAACGATCAATAATTATCCAAAAACACTGGATCTGGTGAGTAATTCGGGGTACTGGAGGATGGTGGTGTTGGAGAAATCTAGTAGATTTTATTGATTTTAAGCACAATTGGACGAACTCACTATTTGTCACTAGTCTAATAATATGACTACCATTAAAATATTATCAGAAGCTAAAAAGTACTTTAGTGATTTGGTAAAGTTACATACACTGTGACAATACCAATACTTCATTTACAAGCAAAAATTGTAGTAGCACAGAATTGTACTAGCGTCTTCTCTTCAATCTTAATTCAGGAACCTTTTTTTTTAAATAAATTAAATCACTAAAGATCAAGTCACTTAACACTATAGATATCAAATTTATTTTAATCACATTTGTGATGTGAGGTTTTATCTGGGAAGGAAGCTTTCGGGTTCAGGCTTCCAGGGTAAGAAGATAACAGTGTTGTTAGTCCCTTGAGTAAGCAAAACAATAAAAACAGTGATGAATGATGAATCATGAATCATTTTACAAAAACAAAGTTTTTGATTCTTCCTTTCCTACCCTCAACTATACGATTGGCCATAAAGGTATATGACTGTAGCCCCAATTTACAAGGGGGAAACACCACAATCACAATGCACCAACTACGTGCTATTCAAATACATTGTAGTAGGTAGGCCATAAAGCAAAAAAGTACAACGCATATACATATAAATTGTGGCGTCCATACAGTAGTGGAACAAAGACCAACACAAAACGATGCTGAAAGTAAATCCACAGCAACTGGAGTTTTTTCGTTAAAAAAAATAGTTTTTTGGGCTTGAGTGAAAGTCTGCGAAAAGCATTCGTGCGGGTAATTGATATTTAAAGGACCTCATGGCTAACGAAAAGACGGACTAATTTTCCAATTAAATCCTCCATTGGAAATTGGTACGTTAAAAGCAGTAATTAGGTTCAAGGTATGTATTTACTAAATAAAATACTATTCAGGTCAATAAAACCTTTAAGTGTATAGGGTACACGTAATACATTTATATGTGGCAGGTCCAGGAGAATTTATAGAATTAATACGGAAAAAGAGTTAAAGTGTTAACAAACCTGTCGCACTTCCAATTAATTAATTCTACTTTTACGCACACACGACTTTGCAAAACGTAGTACGTTATATGCAGTGCTATAGTAATCAATTATTTATAGGTTTCTGTAAATAGTACATGTTCTGACAGGGCAGCTCGTGTACTTTTGTTGGCTATGACCGGTTCGAATAATTTAGGACGTATGTATATGCATGTGTAATCACCTATATTTTATTTTGGACATATTTTTTATTTTAGAAAAACGCAATATAAAAATGTCTGCACGTCACAAAAATTTGGCAGTAATATTTTTAACAATATAGTCTGATTTAATTCAATGTTTACATCGTCGTCAGTGTAATGCTTTTTTTGTAAAAAAGTTTTTTTTAAATATAACACTTTTTTATCATTTTCATATTTATACACATTTGATTGTATGTATGTTAATATATATAAATATTTCGGCAGTCAATCCATGCATTTTGATGCCTTTTCTTTCTCATTTTCGCTTATTTTGTGTCTTTTTGTGTTTTTGGAATATTAATGGCTGGAAAATGTTGATAAATTTACGTTAATTTGGAGTTTTCACGTGTATCCGGGAAAAAATACTAAAAATACGTGCTTTCAACTTTTTTAGTAGTTTCTTAAATTCACTGGTAGAACTTGATTCGAGACATTACTGGACCGTCAAGCACGTATGTGATAAATTGATATACATATATGTTACTCCACGTCCCAAAATATTTTACAACTTTTTATAGACTTTTTCAAACATAACAAATAAATAATATTTCAAAATTTAATAATACTACTAAGACACTATTAATATACCATATTAATAATAAATAATTTGGAACTGCCTCAATTTCTTCTATTGCTCGCGTAAAAATTGTAGAGTAAAAAGCAATGAGCAGTATAAAAATGTTAAAAAAAATCGCATTAAAATCGTGCGCGGGATAAGCACTTGTCTTTTGGAAGCGAACTCGCAGTCATGTATGCCCTTATACTACTAACTTGAAATTGTAGTAGCAAAAAAATCGTTGGCCTTTAACAGAACAAAATAAACAATTCGTAATTTCAACAAAAATAAAAACCAATTCAAAATCAATCCTGGACAACAATAGTTTTAAAAAATACGAACTCTTCCGTTCATATCAAGGAGAGCTATGTATCCACCCGGCATGACTTCGATGTCCAGAGGTAACTCTATCTCCGCAGTTTTCCCTAGCTTTTTGAATTCCTGCAGTATTTCCCCTGATGTAGAAATTACCTTAATCGAATTATTGCGCGAGTCACACAACAGCAGGTTTCCCGCATCGTTCATTGAAATTCCTTGGGGTCTTCGCAAGTAATCAGCAGTCAGTATTCTTTCACAGGATGTCAAATCGATGGGAAGTTTAAACAGAGAATGTAAATTGAAATCCGTCACATACAAATTTTCACCTGCAAAAGTAAACATGCAAATGGTTCAATCATATGTAGTGAATAATTTCTTATATCCTAGCTGTTAGCTCGTAACTGCCATTCTCATGACACAATGTTGTGTGAAGCGATAGTTAGAAGCTCACCTGCGTGATCAAAACACACCCCACGGGGATAGTCAAATTCTTTCTTGTGCATATTTGATTTTTTGTGGTAAGCCGTGTACTTGCACAGAAATTTCCCCTGGTGATCGAAAAGCTGAATACGATGATTTCGAGAATCGGCGACGGCAATATGCTTCCCATCTCGTGATACTGCGATGCCCCAAGGAAAGAAAAACTGTCCTGGATAGCTACCTCTTTTACCGAACGAATGCAAAAACTTTCCACTGGGAGTAAATATTTGAATACGATGATTGTCTTTATCTGCAACGAGGACCCTTTCCCGCGTGTTGTCAAAGGCAATGGCAGTAGGTCTAAAGAAGTCCCCTTCCTTTTCACCTTTCTGTCCAAACTTGGAATCGAATGTTCCATCAGGGTTGAAAATTAAGACTTCATGCATTTCTCTATCTGCTACGTAAATCTGTACCAAAAGAATGAAAATGCAAATACAAGTATTTAAAATCAGAAAAATTGCAGACAGTTATTAACACTCAATCTTTGCATGATCTAACAACTAAAAAGTTCATATTGGACCAATCAGCTCAAGATTCTCCTAAGGCCAACAAAAAAGGATGGTAAAACCTTTGCATGATGAAAAATTGCCGTTGTCAAATAATATGTACAACATACAAGGAAAAAACTTCTGACCTAAATAAATATATTAATACAGTTGAACCATCAGGAGAAATATGGCTTAGACAACTTACTTGCTCAGTTTTCATATTCGAGCAGACACCCCATGGCTTCCTCATTTCTATCTTGCCCATGTTCTTTTCAGATATCTCGACATCCAGAGTTGTAATGGGCTTCTCAGTACCATACTGTCGGTCAATGAAAATAATCAAAGGATCCGGGGTTTCGCATGGGGCACGAAGCATTTGCACATGACAGGTGTGTGGCCCACATTCGTAAGGCCGAAATGTGCACACAACTGTATTCGAAGCTTTCCCGGGGCTCTGAGACACTTCAGACCGATAACCTGAAGGGCCAATTACAAACGCTTCCATGGAGTCGAAGTGTTTTCTGAAATTCGGTGAAGTCTGGCTTGAGTGGAGCTGAACGGAGAAAAAGCAGTCATTCAAGGCATAATTCTTTGCTTTTTCTTTATGAAGTGTAACTTGAAGATTCTCGAGCTCTTCAAGTCTGTCCACAACCGACTCCCAATCAAATGGTGGGTACTCAGTTTCGGTAGAATTAGCTGCGCTGCAATATCCAGAAGATGCTGCGGAACTCAAGTCAAAACTCCAGCAGTTGGGTCGGGTAGGAATCGATACGGAAATCATGTCTAACTCCATCTGCATAAAATTAAACAAACATACGATACGATCAATCTTCACACTGCTTTCACTATAACTCACAAAACTACGATTGACGATTTAAGCCCACATCAATCTTCAACTCTTTTTCGCTACGAGTTTTAATACTTTTCTCCCCACGCACAATTATAGTAGTTAAGTAAATCCAGTCTACCATTTAAGTTATACCTCTCAAAAGGTAGTAAACCACTTTTCCACCGTATAAAAATCACGCAAAAGAAGGAATAACCCAAAACAAAAATAAAGTTTTACCTTAACTGAAACCGTTAATTTCTTCAAATCGAAGTAAACCGATGAAAAACTTAAAACAAATTACAGTAAAACGGGGTTAATCTGGAATTTGACCTGAGTATACGAAGCTTCCTCGTCGTCGTATTCTGCAAGACTAACAGTCCTTGGTAAGACTCCAGGTGGTTTTGTTCTTTGCTCCGACCAAAGAAGTACAATGCACACGATACCGGCACCATTTGACTACCTTGTCAAGACAGTAATGCATAAATTTCCTTTGATACAAAATCCTAAAAATAACATTATTCTATCTGCATCTGCATATAGATTTGCAGAAAATTGTGGAAAACAAACGATTTTTATCGCATACAATAGTACATAAATACCCGATAATTCACCTTCTTGGTTGAGGTCAAATGATGCAGGTGTGTTTGCAGCCCCTCCAGCGCAATAATATCTTTTATACTTTTTCCCCCCGGAAAATACGTCCAACTGACAAAGACGTGATTTCGATACCTCCAACAATATTTTCCCGTTAAAAATACTATGTCGATAATTTTTGTCACATTTCACCATGCACAATGTGAAACCAAGAAACCATACAATAAATCCAAACTAAACTAAAACTATAGCTGGTGGTTTTATCGTTGTATATATTTTTATTTACTACAAAATTGTAAACTGCGGAGAACGCAGGACACAGTGTGTCAAAATGGAGAACAACTGGAAAAAACAAAAAAGAAAAGCTATGATATGTATACACGTAATGCTTATACTATAGATTTGCATATAGAAGTGAAAATATTGAGATATTGGGCCGAAAAATAGAAAAAATATTATTGCCATGCAATTTTCACGAATATGTTCATCCTTTTGCTCCGCAGCTCCAATGGCTACAATTTGAAATGATCCAAAAAAAAAGTAGCTGTTACAACAAACGAACGAACCGTTCCTGCTCCAAACCAAATCGTAAATAAAATGCGAAAAAGTCTATACCTCCCGTGTGTATCCAGTATATACATAATAGAGGTGTACTTAAAAACGTATGTTTTTGTACTTTCTTCTCGCATATTTAGAGCCTTTTACCTTCCATAAGTACAAGATTATTACTACGCGTGCTACAAAGCATTCCGTAATTAATTAAGAATTTCAGTGGATTCCAGGAAGAAATCAAGTCTTGTCCTGTTAACAGGGCATTTTGTAGCATTCTAAAACTTGTGTTTAAACGTATCGTGGGCTCATTATCAATCATCATTAATCGTGGGAATGACCTACCTGGATGGAGTAAGGAAAGCAGCCTGCACTGGTTTCGCTTGAGAGTTTTTACATACACAGGCGTCTACATGAATTTTGTAGTTCATGTAAAGTTGAAATTCTTCAGATTCTTGTTTTGTTAGTTGCCATAAATATAATAAAAGAATAGGGCTGGAAGAATATTTGGAAAGAATAATTATTACTTTTAAAGGACTTGTGATTTGGTTATACATAAAAATGAAAGATGAGGACATGTCCGGCTCCGGATTGGTGGAATACATCCTGTCCACAAGTCGGACGAGTCCAAATTAATTATTTGTATACACCCCACTGGGGTGTTGTGATTTGTGATAGGGGTGCACAATATGATTTAAAACCAAGCTATATATGCACGTGTATATTTTTTATAATTTATAATAAAAGGTAAATTCTTGTTACTTATTTGGGACAGCAAACAGAATTTGACCCAAACACCGCAAATGGAAAATGAACGAAGCCTGTTTTGTAACTCCACGGTCTCTTGAGGACATCGAATCCTCCAGGGATATCTCATGGATCTTCTGGGCGCTGTGATTTCACCATTTATAGACTATCAATACATTTTTCGTCTCAAAAGGCATTTTTTCAATAGAAATGACGAAATGAGACGATTATCGTACACTTCCTGCTAGAAGAAATTACAGATGTTCCTAAATGTAACAGTGTTTACTGGAAAAATAATTTTTTATGCACAAATGGCTTTCAACTTTACTGTTACCCCACAATGAGTCAAATGTATATACTTCAAAGGATAAAGGAGACAAACGCAAAATTCAAATTGGAAATTCAAATCCACATAAAACTGCTAACTACCCTGAACATTGTCATACATTCGATAAAGATAGTATTCTATTGACCTGTGTATATTGTATATTTATGACTTATGACCCTATATTCCGCCATTAGAACTCTGAAGTTTCTCGTACGCCGGGGATCCGAGAATTTCATGCATAATAGTGAGGGTGGGGACCATGGATGGCCAAAACTCCGATCTCAAAACTCACCCCCATACCCCTCCCCCTCCCCACGGGGGATGACAGTTTGACCTTTCGAGACGAGGTACCTACCATAACTCGGCTGTTCATCAACCGATTTTGATGAAATTTGAAATATTAGTCGTTTGAAAAGATTTCATTGTTCCGGTCTTTCAGGGAAATTAAAAATTCCAAAATTTCGAAAAAAATTTGAACATTTTTTAATTGCCTTTTTTTCTTCAAACAACACTAGAAAAATATGTGTACACGAAATATATTGTTAATACTAGTCGTAAAAGCCAAAATTTTAATCAAATTCTAAAATACCAAAATAAAAGGTTCACATTTTATAAAATTTTATATTTTAGAATTTGTTTAAAATTTTGGCTTTTACGACTAGTATTAACAATATATTTCGTGTACACGTATTTTTCTAGTGCTGTTTCAAGAAAAAAAGGCAACTAAAAAATGCTCGAAGTTTTTTCGAAATTTTGAAATGTTTTCAAAATTTTGGAATTTTTGATTTTCCTGAAAGACCGGAACTATGAAATCTTTTCAAACGACTACATTTCAAATTTCATCAAAATCGGTTGATAAACAGCCGAGTTATGGCAGGTACCTCGTCTCGAAAGGTCAAAATGTCATCCCCCGTGGGGAGGGGGAGAGGTATGGGGGTGAGTTTTGAGATCGGAGTTTTGGCAGTTTTGGTCATCCATGGTCCCCACCCTCACTATTATGCATGAAATTCTCGGATCCCCGGCATACGAAAAACTTCGAGTTCTAATGGGGGAATATATGGTCTTATGATAATGATAATGATCAAAAGGAATCGAGACAACGAATACCTCCCGAGGGAGGATTCCCTGCAGAACAATGCAGCTGTATACTGTATACAGCAGTTCAAATTGGAATTTTGAACCAGAAAATGCAATAATTATTGTTGCATTTTTAATTATAGTTTTGTATTGTAAGGTATTGTAACCGGATATTTACAAACTTCCGGCTGTGTTTCGTCGTGGGTAGCTAAATTGCATGTATACGCACAATAAACATACGATGGCTTTCCATTCCCAATTAATCTAAGATATTATACAATTATCCTAAATAATTATACTAAACAGTTTCAATTTGTCCGGTTTTCGGTATATAAACAATATAGGTAAGTATACAAGAAATAATTTAAGCGGTTCGCCTTGCATTTAATGTGCGCCGTTAATTTACGCACTTCTAGACGAGAAGTACGCATTTATTGTTGGGGCCTTTGTTGGTTGTGGCTGACGTTTCCGTATGGAAAGTCACTTTTAGTAGAAATGTGTACACCTTTCCTTGTTTGGTTGGGCTCCGAGAGCGGTTATTGCGTGTCGTCCTGTTCCAACTTGCTACCAATCAGAGTCGGGATTGAAAAATCAAAATCCTTTTGGCTCGGAAGTCATATCGTTTGTATGAGCACATTATAGCACAAAGCACCATACAAATGAAAAGTAAGGGAGAAAGTGAGAAAGATAAAAACAATAAAAAGCATATAACAGCGGTGCCCAACCGTGTGACCGCGGTCACAAGTGCGCCCACACAGAGTTTTCTGTGCGCCCACGACCATGTTTGT
>JAQGBT010002401.1:0-24352 GCA_034698585.1 Disparrhopalites patrizii | reverse complement strand
AGAGAGAGACAGGAAAATACTAAAGAGAGAGACAGGAAAATACTAAAGAGAGAGACAGGAAAATACCAGAGAGAGACAGGAAAATACTAAAGAGAGAGACAGGAAAATACTAAAGAGAGAGACAGGAAAATACTAAAGAGAGAGACAGGAAAATACCAGACAGACAGGAAAATACCAAAGAGAGAGACAGGAAAATACCAAAGAGACGGAAAAATACCAAAGAGAGAGAGAGAGGAAAAATGAAATAGAAATAGAAAAAACCAAAGAGAGAGAGAAGAAACGACCAAAGTGAGAGAGAAAAAAATGAAAAAAAGAGAAAGAGAGTAGAATAAACCCAAGAAGGGGAGGAAAAAGCAAAGAGAAATAGAAAAAACCAAGAGAGAGGGAAAAGGTAAACAGAAAGGGAGAACGAAACAAAAATTAAAGAGAGAGAAGAAAAACCAAAGTGAGAGAGAGCGGAAAGGCAGTGCATCAATAGAGGAGAATGAAGAGAAGGGAAAACACGAAGAGAAAAAGCGAGCTTGCATGCTCATGTAGAATTAAAAAAAAGAGCAAAAGAAGGAAAACGGACAGCGTTTTGCATATCGTCTAATTAAATCATTTGTCAAGTCGGATTTCCTCCCTGCTTCTCTCTTTTACTCCCACTGTCCCTCTCTCGCGTCATCTCCCACTTGTTTTATTCATCAACTCCATCATCCTTCATGAAGGAAAAAAAACTTTCCCTTCCTCCATTCATTTACTTCTCGTGCCAGAGGCAAAGCCAAAAAATCATAAATCATATTTTTTCTATTAAATACTGTAAGTGCAAATATAAAGCCAGCTAATTTTTATTCTCTATTTTCTCCGTATTTTCGTTGTCCTTGAAAATGCGATTACAACCTTACCCTCCAAATCCCTTCCTCTTTAATGTCTCCATCAACAAAAAAACTACCTAAAAAAATCATTAACATCCACAGAAATTCCCGTGGTGGTCCCACACACATTAATAGCAATAAATCCGGAAGGATATGCTATAGCCTTGAAAATTCACGGAGATTACAATCTAGCCATTATTTGAAATTTACAGGGATCCGACATCCTGTGTTTATTTGTGAAAATACCTAACAATACCCCGATACATCCTTATATACTTTTAAAAATGGATTGTTATACCTAGAAAATATTGCTTCATACCCAAAAATGTGAAGGACCCTTTCCCATTCTATTTTTATGCGTTTAGACAGCCTGGTAAAACACGAGAAGGTCGGCTGACCTTTTGGCGGGACACGAGATACGATAAGGAAAGCATGTTGATCATTAATTTCCATGCTGATTATGCACATATGCGTACAATGCATTTACCTATGTGTATGTACATATATACATACGACTACATGCATATACTTACCTTTGGCAACATGTGCACTCCTCACCTATAAAGAATGCCTTATAGACAGGACAGAGCTAGGCTGAAGGGCATACAGGGAGTGGTATAATAAATCAATGTGCGTGCCCGGCCTACGGGGACAGGAGTCATACATGGAGAGAGAGAAAGAGAGACAGAAAGAGAAAGAAAGAGAGCCAGAAAGAGAAAGAGAGACAGAAAGAGAGACAAAAAGAGAGAGACAGAGAGAGAAAGAGAGAGCAAGAGAGAGAAAGCGACACAGTGAAAGAGAGAGACAAAGACAGAGAGCAAAAGAGAGCAAAAGACAGAGAGAAAGAGAGAGATACACAGAGAGATAAAAAGGCATAAAGAGAGAGATACACAGAGTGAGAAAAAGACAGAGAGAAAGAAAAAGACAGAGAAAGAGAGAGATACAGAGAGAAAGAAAAAGACAGATAGAAAGAGAGAGAGAAGAAGACAGAGAGAGAAAGAGAGCAAGAAAGTGATAGAGAGAGAAAGAGAGCAAGAAAGTGAGAGAGAGAAAGAGAGCAAGAAAGTGATAGAGAGAGAGAAAGAGAGCAAGAAAGTGAGAGAGAGAAAGAGAGCAAGAAAGAGAGAGAGAGAGCAGGAAAGGGACGGAGAGAGCGAATAAGAGGAAGAAAGGGAGAGAGAGAGAAAGAGAGCAAGAAAGGGAGAGAGATCATGAAAGGGACGGAGAGAGAGAGACAAAAGGTGGATAACAAAGGTAATTAAATTTTTACGACCTCAACAATGATGTGGCTTTTCCCCTTTTTATGTGTACGCACAGGCAATATTCCCCATATCATTTTTTGTCGATTCATCCAAAATAGTCATTTATTCCCCAAATTTTTCATTGTATGTGTAAAGATAAATCGGATTTAATTAAGTGAACGTTGATACCGGGCTTTTAAGCGGGATTGGAAGGAAGAGAGAGAGAGAGAGAGGGAGACGGAGAGGGAGAGAGAGGGACAAAGACGGAAGAAAAGGTGACGAGAGAGAAAAAGAAGGATGGAAAAGAGAAAGTGAGGAAGTGAGAGAGATGACAGGACTTTAGGCAGGCTGTTAGGTACAGTACGTGTAATTTAATGTGCCTTGCCAGGGTGTCCACTCTCGCTTTGATCACGCCACAGCAGTTGCCTCCATAAAGAGCTACTTCCAAAGAGCTATTACGCCGTCCCTTTGACTTCCACCTTTAGTGTCATTCGCCGCCACGCACCTCCCCGTCTTTGTGGTTCCGTGTGGACTTAGTAATGCCAATGTTCACATATATGTACATATACACTCACGCATTCAGGTTCGTATATGGGTCTACATATGGAAGCTAAAGCTCCGGGAAGGCTTTGACTCTTTGCTTAATTACCTCTTGCATTGCAGCCTCCTCTCGCTCCTTTCGCACATCATCGTTTATAATGCAATCTGCCCGTCTCTCTCCTTTCTCGTTCCTTATCTCCACTCTCTCTTTTTATCTCTCTTTCACTCTCTTTCTCTCTCTTTCTCTCTCTTTCTCTGTTTCTCTCTCTTTCTCGCTCTTTCTCTCTCTCTTTCTCGCTCTTTCTCTCTCTCTTTCTCTGCCTCTCTTTCTTATTCTATCTATTTCGCATTTTTTGTGTTTCTGTTGTTTTTCTTTGTTTGTTTCTCGCTCCCTCTTTCTCTTTCTCGCTCTTTGTCTCTCTCTTTCTGTTTCTTTCTCTCTCTTTCCCTTTCTTTCTCACTCTCTTTCTTATTCTGTCTATTTCGCATTTTACGTATTTCTTTGTCTATGTCTCGCTCTCTCGTTCTCTTTCTCGCTCTCTCTCTTTATCTTTCTCGCTCTTTGTCTCTCTCTTTCTTATTCTATCTATTTCGCATTTTATGTGTTTCTGTTGTTTTTCTTTGTCTGTTTCTCGCTCTCTCTTTCTCTTTCTCGCTCTTTGTCTCTCTCTTTCTGTTTCTTTCTCTCTCTTTCTTATTCTATCTATTTCGCATTTTACGTGTTTCTGTTGTTTTTCTTTGTCTGTGTCTCGCTCTCTCTTTCTCTCTCCTCCGTCTCTCTCTCTCTTTCTTTCTCTTTCGCACCATCTTTGTCTCTGTTTTTCCCTCTTTCTCTCTGTTTCTGTCTCTTTCTCCCTCTTTCCCACGTTCTTTCTCTCCGTTTTTCCCTTTCTTTCGCTTTCTCTCTCTTTCTGGCAGTGACTCTTTTTCTGTCTTTTCCTCGCTCTTTCGTTGTCTCTATGCCTCTCTTTCGTTCCCTTCCTCTGTCTCTTTCTGTCTCTCTCTTTTGCGATCTCTCTCTTTGTCTCTCCTTTTTGTTTCTCTCGCAATCTTACTCTCGCTTTCTCTATCTTTCTCCACAGGTTTCCCTGTGTCTCTCTCATTCCCTCTCTGTTCTCACTTCCTATTTTTCTCTCTCGATCCTTACTCCTAAGTCTTTGTAATTACTCTCTCTCTCTCTCTCTCTCTCTCTCTTAGTCTCTCTCTCTCTTTTCAGCTTCCTTCAAACAGGCTGTATACCCGCCTGAATGGGACACTGGAAGGCTTCAGTTGTCCCATTCTTCATATGTAATTTCTCATATTTCTTTCAGGATTTCCCCTGGAATGATTCAGCAGGATTTCTTGCGGTAATGGTTCCTATTGTTTATTTTGGTCTTCCCTTTTATATTATTACATTTAATACATACTCGTCTGGCAATCCCGGAAGTTGATGTTCAGATGGAAGGTTGAAAGAATTTTTAGAATGTAATAATCATTTTCATCTAATTGAAAAAACGCACCCGTACCTACGGAGATGTGAAGTAGTATCAGGCCCGGGATGTCTCGCTCACTCTCTCTTTCTCTCTCTCTTCCTGTTTTCTCTCAGCTTCTCTTTCTCTGTATGTATATACATATAAGGAACCCTTAAATGGCTCAATATAAGATTCACTATAGATGTTGACAGGCAGCAGAGGATGGCCAAATATAGGAGAGAGCCTTCCTCTCTTCTAAAAGCAGGACTCACACTAGGACTATCTCTCAGGGTATTTAATACAACCCTACGAGAGTAAAAGAATTATTATTAGGAGATAAGACAAGATACGTCTTTAGTCAGTGAAGGTAAGGAACAGAATGATCAAGATTCATGAAGAGGGGATTAATCACACTTATGATTGCATTGCACCATTCACCATTACATACTAGTAAATCATTAATCAAGTAATTATTATGACAATGGTTGTTGTAACATTAAGCATGGCAACACTGTGTTTATCGCAAGACTAGTAAGTTACACTAATGTATTGTAACATGATACGCTACAGTATGTAAATACACAAAGCATTATCAGTTGTTGTAATTCTACGCCATTTACACTTGTAAATTTTACTTGTAGGAAACAATCGGAACAATGCAGATTGTTGCTCGGTAAAACCAAACTCACTTTTCGTCTGGTCCGAATTTGTTAATTTTTCAATCTTCTCTTTTTCTCCGGTCTCTTTCCCCTTTTTATCTACGTTTCCTCTCACTCCTGCTTTCACTTTCTGTAATTCCCGCCAAAACTTTCCTTCATTTTATTCTCCCCCCCCCTCTCTCTCTCTCGTTCTCTCTCTCTCCGTCAGAATAAACTAGCCGAGATTTTTGTGAGCCAGTTCCCCTCAAGAGGATGGGTGAGGGCACACATAAAAGAGGATGTATAAGGAAGACACCTTGTCCATCCGCGACTACACACATGTAGGGAGTATATCCCCGCCCAAAAAAAACATTTTATATGGACGATTTTACGAGGAAATTTACGGCGCTAAAATCTCATTGCCATCCGAATCGCGTCCTCCTCTCATAAAATTACTACCGGCCAAAAGGCTCATTTCCACACAGTTTTACTCCTCGTTTACTCCATACTTTACGGCATGACCCTTCACAAATTCACAAATTCGAGGGTGAGAGAGAGAGAGTGAGAAAGACAGAGCAGGTATGAGAGAAAGCAAGACAGAGAGAGATGCAGCGAGAAAGAAAGCAAGCCAAAGAGAGGGAGCGAGAGAAGGAATACGAGAGAGAAAAGAGAGAGAGAGGGAATGAGAGAGAGAAAATACATAGAGAGCGGGAATAAGGGAGAAAAGAGATAAAGAATAAGAAAGAGAAAAGAGAGAAATAATAAGAGAGAGAATAGATAAAGAATAACAGAGAAAAGAGATAAAGAATAAGAGAGAGAGAAAAGAGAGAAATAATAAGAGAGAGAATAGATAAAGAATAACAGAGAGAGAAAAGAGAGAAAGAATAAGAGAGAGAATAGAGAAAGAAAGAATAAGAGAGAGAATAGAGAAAGGAAGAATAAGAGAGAAAAGAGAGAGAAAATAAGAGAGAGAAAAGAGAAAAAGAATAAGAGAGAAAATAGAGAAAGAATAAGAGAGAGAAAAGAGAGATAGAATAAAAGAGGAAGAGAGAAAGAATAAGAGAGAAAAGAGAGAAAGAATAAGAGAGAACAGAGAAAGAATAAGAGAGAAAAGAGAAAGAATAAGAGAAAAGAGAGAAAGAATAAGAGAGAGAAAAGAGAGAAAGACTAAGAGAGAGAAATGAGTGAACGAATAAGAGAGAAAGAATAAGAGAGAAAAGAGAAAGAATAAGAGAGAAAAGAGAAAGAATAAGAGAGAGGAAAGCGAGAAAGAATAAGTGAGAGGAAAGAGAGAAAGAATAAGAGAGAGAGAAAAGAGAGAAATAATAAGAGTGAGAAAAGAGAGAAAAAATAAGCGAGAGAAAAGAGAGAAAAAATAAGCGAGAGAAAAGAGAGAAAAAATAAGAGAGAGAAAAGAGAGAAAGAATAAGAGAGAAAAGAGAGAAAAAATAAGAGAGAGAAAAGAGAGAAAGAATCAGAGAGAAATGAGAGAAAGAATAAGAGAGAGAGAGAAAAGAGAGAAAAAAAGCAAGACAGAGAGACGGAAAGAGAGATAAAGTACCAAATCCCATGTTTTCTCTTTCACTTTTTGCTCATACTATACTTTTGCCTTTCACTTTTCTTGCAAAATTCCAAACTTTCCCATTTCTTGGGTTTTTTTTGGCATAAAATCGTCTTTGAAGCCATCCATTTTTGCGTTCCTGTTTGCTGTGCATCTCGATTATTTTGCAAGTAACGTCTTCCATTGGTATTATATTTTCCCTTTGTTTCTAATAGATGAAAATAAGTGTAAAAAAAGCCCCTATAAAAGCTGGAGAAATGTATTAAAATGGATCGGGACAGTAATTAATTCCTGGAAAATGCCCCTACAAATTCTCTCACCTCACCCACACCTTCCTTTGAGATTCCTCCCTTTGATAGGGGCCATCCGTCACAGTAATTAATTAGATTTCCGCTTCTTGCCCCAAAAAAGAACATGATTATCTACTTCTAGATGATGACAACTTCCTCCGTGGTTGGGAGGCTGTCCTTCCCCAGAAAGGAGATGATGGTAGCCACCGGGCGGAGAAAGTTGAGGAAAGAAACTTTTTTTTTCTTTTCAAGTGCTCAAGTAAAGATGATGTTCTTTTCCCCTTTATTTTATTAGACTTTCCCCCCTTTTTTTCTCCCCAGAAAAGTTGCTTCAAAATTAGAGAGAAAGAAAGAAGAAGAGTTTCTAGGTGATCATGGACGTAAACTTACGTTTACTTTTTTTTTCTAAGGAGATAGAGGAGAAGAAAATAAAAATAAAAATTCTGAGGAATAAAAGCAAATTGTAGGGCAAGCTCATAAAAGTATACATATGACGGCCCATTGACTCAAATGCAAAGTAAGTTTCTTTTCTGGGGTGAAAGACGGAGAGTGGAGAAACTTTCGCCTTTTTTCTGGGGATATTAGGACTCTTTTTTGGGGTATTTTCAGCATCCAAGGGAACAATCTTAAAGGAAAGAGATGGGGAGAAGCAAAAATAAAAAAAATCGCTTGAACGTACTCAGGAACGAAAATGTTTCTGTCTATAGAGGGTGAGGGAGGACACAGAAATTAGAGAGACACACAGGAAGACTGGGATAAAGAGAAAGAGAGAGAGATATAAAACGACAGAGATTGTGCGGGAAAGTGATAAAGAGGGAAGCAGAAGGAACTGGCCAAAGAACCAGTGGATAATTCTAGGGAAATACTCAGGAAAGGAAGGACATAAAGAGATACATATATTGATCATAATAAAATTAAAACAAACTGATAAGAGAAGTAATAATACTTAATTACAAGAGAATCATCGTGAGACAGAAAGAAAGTTAAATAAATATGTAGAACAAGAATAAAAAAGAATCAAGAAGTGAAAATCAGGCGGGAAAAAACAAGACAGAAAATAGAGTCTGGGAAGCACAAATAAATTGAGATAAAAACATAAAGGAGACAAATTGAGAAATATATAATGAACATGAAAGAGACAAATTGAGAGATAAACAGCATGATAGAGACAAATCGAGAGAGAAAATACATAAAATGAAAAATTGAGAGAAAAAATCGTAATAGAGACAAATCCAGAGATAAAATAAACAAACAGACAAACCCAGAGATAAAATACGTCAAATTGAGATATAAAAAGCATAAAAGGGTCAAATTGAGAGATAAAAAGCATAAAAGAGGCAAATCGAGAGATAAATACAAAAAAGGAGACCAATCCAGAGATAAATAGCAAACAAGAGACCAATCCACAGATAAATAGCAACAAAGAGACAAATCCAGAGATAAATAGCAAAAAAAGAGACGAATCCGGAGATAAATAGCAAAGAAAGAGACAAATCCGGAGATAAATAGCAAAAAAAAAGACAAATCCGGAGATAAAAGGTATAAAAGTTAAAAATGGAGACGTAAATAAATCATGAAAAGACAAATCGAGAGACATAAATAAATCATAAAGAAGACAAATCGGGAGAAAAAGTGCATAAAAGACAAAATGGGATATAAAAAGCATAAGTGAGACAAATCGAGAGATAAATAGCATAAAAGAAAAATATCGAGAGATCCAAAACATAAAAGAGACAAATCGAGAAGGGAAACAGATGAGAAGAAAGAATGAAGTAAAAGAGACCAAGCCAGACAGAGAAAGCAAGATAGTAGAAGGACAAGATATCACGAAAAAGACTGGCAACGAGTCGGAGAAATCCAGACATACATAGAAAAATACAGCCAACAATAAATATGTAGGTAGCAGGAAAAATCTGAGATATAGAACAAGATAGCAATCAAAAGAAAGCTAGAGAACAAGAAAGAGAAAGCTATAGTGCAAGAGAAAGCATACAAAGAGAAAACAAAGAGAAAGCATACAAAGAAAGCCAGAGAGAAAGGCAGAGAAAGCTAAAGTGCAAGATAGAAAAGGCCACAGAGCAAGAAAGAAAATCCTGAAGAGCAAGCAAAAGAAATCCAGAGAACAAAAAGAGAAAGCTAGAGAGCCAGCAAGAGAAAAAGAGGAATGGAATGCAAAAAAGATAGCAAAAAGGAAGAAAGTATAAGGATACGAAAGAAAGCAAATGAAATACATTATACATAAGTACGATGAGGAAATTGTGCTGGCCTGGAATGGGTCATGGCATGGAATGAGTGGGTCGTCTCACGGTAATAATAAGAAGAGGGAAAAGAAGACGACCAAGGAAAAGGCAATGGTCTGGCCCCGAATTATCCACCCATGACATAATGTCCTCAAGTGCACTTTTCCCTCTCTATACATACATTTATTTCCCATCCACATTTCCCCTCCTCATGCCTTTCACACAGTCCCTGAAAAGCGAGGGGTAAATAGAGAAAATGATAATTTTGGAAGCCTGCCTTGACTGGAGAAAGTTGGGATTCATATAGACAAAGCAAAGCAATATTATAAAAAATGTGGATACAACTCCCAAAACTAAAACAGCTGGAATTGGTTGCAAAAATAAAGGAAATTACATAATTATAATAATAATGTCCAATTTATTTCCTCAGCATGATTTCAATATTAAAACGAAACAAGGATTCTCTGATAAAATCTTGTCTCCTTGAAAAGGATTTATCATATCTTATTTAACGTTTCCCCTTAAAGCGGTCAAACATAAGTATCGGCCTCGACCTCGTAAAAATCTGTTTTTGAGAACATGTCAAAAGAAAAACTTGCATACATTTACAGGGAGCCGTACAATGATGGAGCACAACAGTGCCAATAAAAACTCGGCCGTAAAAATCCGGCTCGAAGGACCAAAATGTACTTTTCCCTAGAATTCCAAATACGTATATACATGGATGAAAGAAAGAAAAAACTGTCGAGACTGTCAACAAGCCTCCATCTATAAATATAAATGGCAAGAAATAACCGAATTTATTCACAATGTCCCCCGGAAATTCCCCACACACTCACATACAGAGAAGCAGGGACAAGCCACACGCAAATGAAGGAGAGGACCAAAAAAAAAACTTATCCAGGCAAGGGACGCTGGAGGAAGGGGAAGGAGAGAAGATGGTATTTTGTGGCCCATTTCTCATATCGATGTCTTGATTCCCTCGAGAGGGACATGGACGAGGGGGCAGAAGAGGACGATATGGAAAAAGGAGATCATTCTACTTTCTTACGTCCTCTCTCTTTTTCTTGCTTCCCTCACCCTTCCCTCTTTTCCCCCTCATTCTATCTTTTTCTCTCTTCCCTCATTTTTGTCCCTCACTGTCTTCTTCTCCCTTTATACACCGTTCTCCCTCTTTTAGCTCTCTCACGACGTTTGCATTTCATGCTTCACTCTCCTTTTGTCTCTCACTCTGTCGCTTTCTTTATTTTCAAGCTCTCTCTCCCACTCGCGATATCCTTCTCGCGTTCTCTCTCTATTTTTTTCCATTCACTTTGTCACTCTTTCTGTACCTCTATTGCTCTCTGTTTCTCCCTGTTACTTTCTCTTCCTTTTGTTTCTCACTTTTTCTCTCTGTCTCTCTTTTGTTTTCACTTGCTCTCTCTTTTGCTCTACGTCTAACTCTATTTTTATCGGTCTTTCTCTCTGTTTATTTGGTATTTCTGGTTTGCTCTCTCTTTCTCTCTTTTTATTTGCTCTCTCTTTCTCTCTTTTTATTTGCTCTCTCTTTCTCTCTTTTTATTTTCTCTTTCGTTTTTGCTCTCTCTCTTTTGCTCTGTCTTTCTCCCTTTTGCTTGACTCACTTTTGCTCTCTCTTTCTCTCTTTTTATTTGCTCTCTCCTTCTCTCTTTTTATTTGCTCTCTCTCGCTTTTGCTCTGTCTTTCTCCCTTTTGCTTGACTCACTTTTGTTCTGTCTTGTCGTTTCTTGCTCTTTCTCTCTTCTGCTCTCTATTGACTCTTTTTTGTTCTGCCTTGCTCTTTTTTCTCTCTCTTTCCCTCTCACTTTTGCTCTCTCTCTCTTTCCTTCTCTTTTTTGCTCTCTCGTTTGCTCTCTATTTTTTACTATCTTATGTTTTCTCTTTTGCCTTCTCTTTCTCTCTTTGTTTGTGTGGTTCATTTGTTGTTTTTCCTAGTGTATTTCTCTTTCTTGCTCTTTTCTTGGACTTTCTGTCGAACGTGCTCCTTGTCTCCGGATCCTTTTTTTTGGGGGTTTCCCGGCTATCGGTTTGGCGCTGTCTCTTTCCCCTTCCCAATTTCCTATTTCTCTCTCCTTCCTCTCCCTCCCTCGGTCACTCGACGGCGTAAGATGTGACGGGGATTTGAATAGAAAAGTAGTTGGAAGGGAGAAACGAGTGTGGGATAAGGCAGGCTTTTCTGCAACCACTCGATGTGGGCCGTGCCTCACTCCATAAAAAGTAATGTCATCATGTCGCACACTCAATTTTCTATTCCAGGACCACTGGTCAAAAAACTTTCTCCGAAAGACTCTCCGTGCACATGGATGGAGAAGAAAGAGAGCTGCTCCTCCTTCCACCACACGCACATATCCAGACTACAAACACAAGTCGGTTTAAGTCCAAAATCATAGAATTATATGTATGAAATCCAAATCTTTTTTCAAAAGCTGAAATCATTCCCAGAGAAAAATGATTGTGGGGAATTATTTTAAAAGAATTATTTAAATCTTGAATATTTCATAAATTTCTGGAGAAATTGCAAATCTTAGATACGAACTTATGACGGTTGGTGTCGGCTTATGTATATATGAACTTATGTAAGTAACATGGAGCTCTCCATTTGATTTACAGGCCATAACTATGCTGTAGAAAGCCAGGAGCTTCGTATGCTTGATCACCATGGAAAAAATGGTCCTTCGAGCCGGATGCGTGATCTTTTTGCCATAAGGGAAAAAATGGTCCTTCGAGCCTGGAGCTGCATTACGTCAAGTAGAGAAAATGTGGTCCTTTCCCCCTATGCGTGTCGTCTCCAAGAGGAAGAAATAAAAACTGTACAGGTCCTTGAGGCTATTTGGTGGTGTTAGTCCAAGAAATGGACCTTCCAGCCAGAATTGCAATCCATGTACGCACATGCTAAAGCACACAAAATGGACATTTCCCTCTTTTTGTGTCTTTGCACGATGGAAGGAATTTTTTCGTGGGGGGTCCATAAGACGCAAAAGAAAAAAAAACCGGCCCCACCCAACCGTCCTCCCCCAACAAATTTTTCCTTGGACTCCCACGCACTGGTGTACTATTGGAGGGCTTGGGAATGATTTTTTTTCTTCCAGTAATTACTTCTGCCCCTTTGAGGCTTCTCGTCTTCTGGATGATATAGGTACATGTATTTTGGTGGGATAGGGGTTTTTATATTTTAGTATTATTTAAAAATAGTGAGTGTGATAGTATACGTATATGTGTATACCTGTAGGTATATGCAGTATTATATGGGCAGTTGAATCTCGGCGAGAGTGGTCCTTCGAGCGGGATGTGGCCTTACATACTAATGAGATTGAGATAAACTCTTCCGTGTCCTCTTGCAGCGCTCTATTCCATCTTGCACTAACTTTCTCTCTCTCTCCCTTTACCTATTTTATTCTTTCTCATTTTCTACATCTCTTTCTCTCTTTCCGTCTTATCCTTTATTCTCTCTTTCTAATTTTCGGCCTCCCTTTCTTTCTCTACTTCTGCCCCTGGATTCTCTCTATCTTATTTTATGCTTTCTATCACTCTCCCTCACTTTCACTTTTAGTCTTTATTCCTCATTTTCTGCCGTTAGCTCTTTATTTTTCTATGTACGTTTTTCTACAAGTCACTAACGTACTTTCTCCTTGGTTCTCATTGCATTCACCTCTTGATTTATCTCTCTCATACTTTCTTTTTTAATTTTTGTTTCTCTAGCTCTTTCTCTCTCATACCTCCTTCTATAATTTTTTCTCTCTCTCATGCGCTCTTCTTTATTTTCTCTCTCTCTCTTTCCATCTTTTTCTCTCTCTTTCTTTCTCTTTCCATCTTTTTATCTTTTTCCATATTTTTCTCTCTTTCTTTCTCTTTCCATCTTTTTATCTTTTTCCATATTTTTCTCTCTTTCTTTCTCTTTCCATCTTTTTCTCTCTCTTTCTTTCTCTTTCCATCTTTTTCTCTCTCTTTCTTTCTCTTTCCATCTTTTTCTCTTTTTCCATATTTTTCTCTCTTTCTTTCCCTTTCCATCTTTTTCTCTCTCTCTTTCTTTCTCTTTCCATCTTTTTCTCTTTTTCCATATTTTTCTCTCTTTCTTTCCCTTTCTCTCCTTTCCGTCTTTTTCTCTCTTCTCTTCTTTCTCTGGGTCCCTCCTTTTCTATCCCAAATTTTTTCTCTCTCTCATACTTTCTTCTTCTTTCTTTCTCGTTCTCATTTTTCTCGCTCTTTCTTTCTCGTTCTCTCTCTCTTTATTTTTCTTTCTCGTTTGCTCTCAAACTTTCTTCATTCTTACTCGTTTTCTATTTCATCTCCCTGTCTCTCTCTTATGTTGTTTCTTCCCTTTGGATGTGCTTTCCTTCCTTCTCTCTTTTGTCTCTCCTTCATTTTTCTTTGTTTTATCTATCTCTCCTTTTGATCTTCGCATCCTCATTTTCTCTCGTTTCCTTTCTCTCTCTCTCTCTCTCTTCTCTTTTCTCTCTCGGGTTGCCACTTTTCCACTTTCTTTCCACTGATAACTTTTACTCCCTTTTTTGCCTTTCCCATTTGCTGTCTCTCTCTTGTTTTTATATCTCGTTTTCCATGTTCTTCGTGTCTTTCACTTCCTCTTTCCTCTTTCTGCGTATCTCTCTGTCACTATAGCTGTCTTTTCCCTCTGCAATTTACTTTCCTTGTCTTTTGTCTCTCTGCTTCGCTCCGTCTTTTCATCTCCCTATGTCCTACTCTGTTGGCCTCCTCTACCTTGCTTTTTTTCTCTCATTCTGGCTTCCCTATTTGAGGTCACGTCTCTTAAGCAAGGCATTTGAATGGATTTGTTGTCACCGGGAAAAATGCTGGGCTTCCTCCTACTCCACCATTGATTGACTTGGTGGAGGATGAATCAGGTTTTTTCTGGGTGGATTTTCCCGCCATTTCCCTCCTTTTCCGTTTATTTTTACACGATACTTTACCCGTTGCGTGGTTAATGATGATAGTCACCAGATTCCCTGTGTTTTTTGTTTTGTACGAATGTCACTGTATTCATTCTGTGCTTGCTTAGAATGTCAATGGATTGTGGAGGAAATATCCCTGTTTTACTACCTTTTCCGTTATTTTTCTCCAGTCGTGTTAATTTTTCAAAAGTAGCGTTTTTCTGTTCAGAATTATTTTAAAATTTTAATAAACCTTTATATGCTAGCAAGAGGATAGTTTTTTGCATGATTTGAAGCTACATTTTACATAGCCAGTTCATTGCAAAGACTTTCGTTTAAAATACAAATCCTGCAAAAAAGCATACAACACATTGTACTTCATTCAAAATTTGGCGCCATGGCAGAGGAAAAAATTGTTTTTTCAGATTGCATACTTATCGTTAGCTCCATGAAGCTACCCTGCGTATATCCATACAAAATTGAAGGCTTTAATTTCACCGACAAAATGCTCCACCTCCAGTGCACGTGGCGGAACAAAAAAGGGAAGGGAAAAAAAGCTTCCCGAGTAAGACAGCAAAGTACGGGAGAGAGAGACGTTGAGAAAGAAATAATGGACAAAAAAACAGGAGAAAGAATTCCCTTAGCATTCCTCACCCATTATGACGAGGGAAAATATTCCCTTTTTATATCTCCATATCACTTCTTCTCCCAAACTCCCTGCAGTCAAATCGCCCTCCGCTTGTAACATGTTCCAGCCGAGGACCCGGGAGCAAAAGAGAGACAAAAGAGAAAATAATAAATAAAAATATTTAGAGACAAATAAAAAGAAACGAGAAGGCCATGCGGAAATGTAAGTAAACTACAGAGACAAGAGTCAAAGAGAAAGCAAAATAAAGGAGAAATTAAGAGACAGGACAGAGACAGAGATCATACCAGAGAATTTACTAGTGAGGGCAACAGAGAAAATTCAAATGACAAAGCGAGGGTCATGGAGACAATGGAAAATGTAGAGAATTATCCAGATAATTCAAATCAAAAAATGTCAGAAGATATTCGCAAGAGAGAGAGAAGCAAAAATATAGAACCAGAGAGATACACAAACCAGTTAGTAGGAGAGACAGCGTGAGAGATCAGAACAGGATAAGAGGGGAAGACATTTAAAACTTATAAAGATAAAACCATAGCGAGAGAGACAGCCAAAAAATCAGCGATGCAATTGGAGATAACGAAAAAGTATTAAAAGGTAAAGGAAGAAGAAGAGACCGTGAAACATAGAGAGACAGAAAGAAATATTTTAGAGAGAAAAAAGAGTGAGAGAAAGACATAGTTTAGAGAGAAAACAGAGACCCAGGAAGAAATATAGATTAGAGGAAAGAAACAAGAGACAGAGAAGAGAGAGCAAAAAGAGAAATAATTGAGATCAGAGAGAAAAGAGAAGGGGAGAGAAGAGAGAAAAAGAGATAAACGAGACAAGAGAGAAATAATAAGAGAGAAAAACTAAATGAGATACGAGAGAAACGAGAATCAAAAGAGCTACTAGTGAAACGAGAGAAACGAGAATCATAAATGATACGAGAGAAAGGAGAGAAAAGAGAATCAAAAGGAATAAAGGATAAAAAATAAAAGGGAGAAGAGAATTAAAAGAAATAAGGGATACAAAATAAAAGGGAAAAGAGAGAAAAGAAAATTAAAAGATGAGAGAAAAGAGAAATAAAAGGGAAAAGAGAAATAAAAGGATGAGAGAAAAGAGCAGAGATGGAAAACAGATGAGTAAAACAGAATTAAGTGATAAAACAAGAGAAGAGAGAGAAAAGAGATACAAACGCTCAGAAGAGTGTAAGAAAAAAAAGAGAGATAAAGAAATAAGAGAGAAATAGCCAAATGAGAACGGGAAAGAGAAAAACGCCGCAAGGGAATTGGAGAAAAAAATAGAGAGATAGAGAGAAGAAAATTGCAAAAGAAAGACCAAGCCAGAACGATAGAGAAGAAAAACGGTCAGAGAAAGGGAGAAGAAAAGCAAGACAAAAAATGTAGAGAATCAAAGAAAGCCATAAAGGAAGAAACAAGCCAAAGAAAATGAACAAGAATAAGACGATGGAGAACAGAAAAAAAATACATTTTTGTTGTTGTTGGATGCACATGAAGACAGGGAGTAAGAAAAAAAATATCTGCACACAAAAAGAATGAGAGGGAAAAAATTATACAAACATTCCCCACCACCATCCAGTTGTCTCCCATCTCCACTTATTTCTCCTTCAGTCTCTCTTTCCCTCTTCGGGTTCTCCGTGGATCCACACATGGAAAATGGGATGGAGCACCGGAGAAGGGCAAAGAGAGAGAGAAAAAGAGAGAGAGAGAAAGAGAGAGAGAGCGAAAGAGAGAGAGAGCGAAAGAGAGAGAGAGAGAGAGAAAGAGCGAAAGAGAGAGAGAGAGAAGAGAATGCGCAATGCCTTATTCCTTTCTCACACTGAGCCATTATAGCCAAGGGAAAATCCAACCCTCACCACGAAAGGGAAAAAAAAGCCTTTGCTCCCATGTATCCCTTTTGCTAAAAGAGAACTTGCTCTCCGCTTTTCCTCTCGCTCCTCTCTGTCCCTCGTCCTTAGTTGAGTCTTGGACGCTTCCGCAGCATCATCCACGCAATTTTTCTCTGCGGAAAATCCTGTATAAGCCGCCACGAAAAAAGGCTCTTCTTTTTTTTTAAAAAAAATATTACATCCACTTGAAATTGTGTACAGAAATACATACAGAATAGGTGTATTTTTATCCCCCCAAAAAAAATAATTTGTGAAGTTTATAGCATTACCCCAATAAAAGTGTTGTTACTTCTGTTACAAAAGAGGATTTTCACACATCCGCATCAGAATCCCGGCTTACAGAAGCTCCTGGAGGAAACGTGTGGTGTGTTCCGAATTTTTGGGGAGCTCAACATTCCATTGTTTGGGGTTTGGGAAGGATCTCGTTGGAGAAAAACGAGGGTATTTGTGGGGGAAAATTCGGACATTGTGGCGGAAATATTCAAGTAGATATTTACATTATCTATTTTTCCTGGAATTGAAACACTTTTTTGGAGGACATTTATGTGAAGGGAAATCTGGAGGGAGATTTTGGAGAAATATAAATTTGCGGAAGTTCTGGGGGATATTTTGGTGCATGAAGAGTGCCGGGAATGATCGTTGGGGGAACTTAAGATTTTTTGTGGGGAACGATTCTCGTCGAAGGTCCTTTGTCATTCTTCTTCCCAGGACCTTCTACGCACCTTTATGGATTGTAATTTGTAATTGAGAAAAATTGCTGAAAGTTTGAATTTCCCGGCAGAATTTTGAACTGTTTAATTCCTAAAAGATATTATTACGGTGCAATCTGAATTATATTTCGGACAAATTTCGGAGAATATTTACGTTTATTAGTGGCGAAATACTAAAACTTTCATCAAAATTTAATCAAAATACGTTTGAATTCTGTACGGAAGCCCAAGGATAAATCCAAGCCGTGAGGAAAGCAAGAAAAATTCTGGATTTTATTACAAAATCGGTGAAAATAAAAGCATAGAAATTGCAATTCAAACTTAATTAAAAAACGTTCTAATTACTGATAAAACCCAATTCAATCAGCAAACTTTTATTATAGCGAATTAATTCCTCACATGAAAACTTGGTAAGGGGCGTCAAAATTTTACGTTCAGAAACGGGAAAACAAACGTCAATTTTCAGAATTTAAATTTCAAATTGAATAAACAAGCGCAAATTTTAACAAAAAACCATTGGAGAAAGTAAAATATTTCCGACTTTGAACAAAACGAATCGAATTAAGCATAAAAAGGCCCCCATTTTTGTGTCGAATTGGGCTTTATACACAATAAAAAAGGGAAAATAACACATAATTATAATTTCGAAAGGAATATAAAGCATATAATCAAAACCTTTAAGAGAAGTCAGTGAAAGGAATTCAGAAAGTGACACAAATTCAAGAAAGTGCTTTGATCCGAAAATTGGTTAAAAAAAATCCGCTAAAAACAGTGAGAATTACCCAGCCTTAAGAAGAACAAGGAGACTTTGAAAGTGGAAGAGATTTGAAGGAAGAAAAAAAAAAGAAATTAACCAAAGGAGTTCTAGAGTCAATAGAAAAAAAATCCTTTAATCAATCTCCTTTTTTTCTCTCTCTCCATGCCCCCTTTTCTCTGTCATCCCTCCTACTTACACTTTTTTTCCCCGGGAGAAAGTGTGTGAATGTACAGGATTTATTATTCGCATTGTGAAACCGTAGATCCAACTACTCTCCCGAGTGTCGTCCTTTCAAGGCGGGAAAGAAGTAGGGAAGAAGACGACAAAGAAGAAGAAGCCTTTTAAAAAAGAAAAGGAGTCCAAAAAAAAAAAAGAAAAAGAATTTTTTGGCGGAGAAAGCAGAGGAGAAAGCAGAGCTTGAGTGGTACAGTGTATGTGTGTGTGGTCTCTACTCCAACACATTTCTTTGCACAAAGATTTATGCGGAAAGTCGTATCAATAAATCACTTGCATCCTCGTCCTATTCCTCACATCACATTTCCCTCGTAATTAGTCAAATTAAGTCGAGTGGAAATCCTAGGAAAAAACTTTTTTTTTCTCTCTCTCTCTCATCTTCTCTCTTCTTCAGAAGCTTTCTCCACATTCTCCTTGGGATGTCTCTTCTTTCTTCCGGAGGAGAACAAGAGGAAGAATAGGAGAAAAAAAAACAAGCGTGCTCTGATTTCTACACGTTGTTCTTCACGCCTCCTTTTCTTTCAGTGAGGGAGAGGAGAAAATTAATAAAATCTCTCTAAACTTTCAAAGTGAAGACAGTGACGAAAAAAATATTTAACACCCCTGCTACAGCAAAAACGAGAAGGGTAAAAGTGCGGGGGAATTTTTGGAGTGGAAAAGAAAAATTCCTTTGGAGGGCTTTTTTTTTTGTGAAAGTACAAAAACATTAAGAATTAAAAGGGGAAACATTAAATGCAGTGAAAGTCTCTACTTTTCGTCTGGAGGAAAAAAAAACGTCACAAAAAACAGTTACAAAAAAAAAGGGAAAAAGTGCCTAAAAGAAGGTCGGTTGCTGAAGGAAATAGGGCAAGTCGTGGGGGGGGGGGAATTCTTGGGAGTTTAAAACCAAAGGAGAGAGAAAATTAGGCCGGGAGAAATTAAATACATGCATAATTCCTGGGCAAATTAAAATCTTGCATGTAGCACAAAGATACTGGATAAGAAACAAAAAAAAACCTGGAATTATCACAGGACATAAATGTGAATAATTGGGTACAAATTTTAAAAACTCGCTCCAGCAGACTCCACCAAAATAATTGATGCAAGGAAATAAATTTAAAATTTCTCACAAATTCCAGCCACTTCCAGCCACTTCTCTTGCTTATAAGGAACTCAATTCGCCCCGTGGACATTTTTCCTGGAAAATGCAAGCAAGTGAAGGATTCCAGGAAATTTAATTACACATCTGGAGAAATCTGATTGAGTCGCCCAAAAGTTAATAATAATACTCCCATAAAACGAAGAAAATTAATTTCGTTTTGCTCAAGTCAAATTGTGAAAGAAAAAAGTTGTGCGGGGAAAATTGTGAAATCAATTAAGAAATAATAGAAATTTCCCATGAAAAATTCGGACAAATCTAATCGCTTCAAGCTCTAAAAACCGTTGGAAAAGCAGTATTTTGGCTCAACATAAATTGTTTTTTAACTTGCAATAAATAGCCACCAAAGACAAAATTACAGACGGAGAAAGCAAAAAATAATGTCTTTCCTCCTATTTCCATCATCTTAAACTCATCACAGGGCCAGTGACCCTCTTAGGAGATGTGGGCCATTTGCAAAGGAAAAAATGAAAAGAATCCTTAAAAAACAAGTAAAATAAAGGGAATAACCAAGACCAAGAAAAAGCCTTTCTCCATCCCCCAAAATTTTTTAGGTGTGAAAAACCAAGGGACTTTCTCCACCCCAAAAGTTGCGTCAATTCCCCCAAAAGAAAGCGGAGAAAAAAGGATTCAAACAAAAGACGGATTTTTTTTCTGGAGAAAGAAAATAAAACATTCTACATCTAAAAGGAAAAAAAAAGTGTGTGTGCGTGTATTTCTCTCCCTCCTTTTATTGTTACAGTGCCGCGTGCTTTTAAGTGGGACTGCAGAGTGCGTAGTGCATTTTAGATCCGAGTGGTGTTTGTCTAAATATTTGAAGAACACCAGGGAAAAGAGGGACAAAAGAGGGAGGAGAGAGAGAAGGAGAAAAAAGAGGAGGGAAACAAAGATGATAAAGAAGAAGAGGGAAAGAATGTTGTGAATGGGAATTTGACACACATTTTTTTTTTTTTAGTTTTTACCCCGGACTTTCCTCCTTTCTTCCCGACTTCTGTAACCCTTTGAGTACTTCCCCTTTTTTGGCAACGACTTTAAAAGGGACGTAACGAAGGACATTTTTTCGGGGGGAAGCCTATCCCCTCTCAGAAGCTTCCTGTATACAAGAGGAATCGCCAAGGAAAGGACAGAAACGGGGACAAAAATAAGGAATATTTTTTTCCAAATACTTTCCACTTCCTGGGGTGAAAGTGAAACGTGGACAAAGAACGGGAGAACGCTCCATATATTCTCCGTATCCCACTTTTTTTTTACAAAAAGCCCGGTACAAGGATACGGTACAAGGAAAGTACAAAAACCAGGCAACGATCTAATTTTGGAGGAAGGAATCAAAAAAGTAAATAAAAAAGAACCAAATTAAATACATAACTTGTGTAAAAGTTCTGCAAAAGCAATTCACATTACTACATTTTAAACTTCCCGCGGCGGATTTTGAACTATTTAGGCAAAGAAGCTGAGAAAACGGGGCAAACGAAATTATATGGAGAATTCCAGCAAATCCAGTTGCAAATATTAATGGCTTTAAATTTAAAAATTTAAAGCGTTAAAGTAATTCGTACGTACTTTAGAAAAGGCGCCAGTTTCAAAAATCTCCCGCTAACAGGAGATTTGTAGAAGAAAAATACCCCGCGTCATTTAAATTCAGCGTCCTATTCCGAAAAAACTGGTAAAAAAAAGGAAACTGCAGGAGACTGGCGTTAAAAAACGGCAAGGCCAATTTTTAAATACTCTCCCGCCAAAATTCAAATTAACACCCGCCAAAGTTTGATTTGATTATGTTCCCAAATAATCAGCGCATTTCGAAAACGTTCATTTGGCTCTTTATTTATGCCGATTAAAAAATGAAATTAGGTGGCGCCAAGCACTGAACATTTCTTGAGTCCCGTAATTCCAATCATTTCAAAAGTAAAACCCCGCCGAAAATTAAAATAAAAAAAATATTGACATCACCTTTAACTCACGTCTGTAGTAAACTGGAAAACACGACAAAACAATAGAAAAAAGTTAAACAAAATAAACAAATTAAAATCCGAAATAAAAATACCCAAAGTTTCCCCAGCATTGACAAAGTGCAAATAAACTGTGAAAATTCCCCCGTGTTTGCCTAGAAATAAATAAATTTAAAAAACGGTCATATCCTCCTCTTTGCTCATAATTAAAAAACGGCCATATCCTCCTCTGTATCCCTGAATAATTAAAAAAAACGGTCATATTCTCCTTTTTATCCCAGAATTGACGGGAATAAAAAAAAAACCTCCAAATTTTTGAAGCTCCATTTTTGTCTGGAACTTTTGTCTTTAAATTATTGCTGAAAAGGTATAGTTTATGTAGTAAATAAAAAAAGGGGAAAAAACAAAGAAAAAAAAAACTACCAAGTGCGTGTGTGTGTGATGAACGATTGCTGAAGGACTTGGGAAGATGCGGATAATGATGATGGGTAGCAGGAGCCGACGAGGGAAATTACTGGGGCTTAGTCTCCACTTGATTCTCCTGGAAATTCTCTTTTATGGTAAGTGCTATCTCTTCTATTCAAGGCATATATATACATATTATGTTCATATATACATATATACAGGATTATTCCCATCATCAACATGATCCTTCCCCGCATTTATGTACTTCCTCCTTCCATCTCAATCCAAGGGAGTTGATCCACGGCTTAAAAAACGTGGTTGGAACCCTCTTTTATCATCGGGATGATACAGCCTCAGCATATAAAAAAAAAGTTTTTTCTCCGAAAAAAATCCCCTTCTCAAAAAATTCTTCAATTTCTCTTATGCTTTTAAGGATAATAATAAGAATGTTAAGTAATAAGAAAGTTTCCTTTTTTTTTCTGGAGGATAAAATTATTATTTTTTGTCCCTGTTCAAGTGCGATAAACGGGGGAAATGTATCCGGGAGAATTATTTTTTGTCATTCGACTATCATTTAGGGATATTATTACACATAAAAAAATATTTTCTGGCGGAAGTTCACATTTTTATGGCTCCACTTCCACTTCAAGAGGATCATCGCTGTTATGTTTAATGCCATTTGAAGGCTCTTCGGGGAAAGCTTCGAGAATTGGGGAAGTTTCTCTTTACAACACACTTTTAGTTTAGACCAAAATGATTGTCATATCTATTAGTATTCTTGCTAATCTGCAGGGGATTGTTGACAATGTTTCCATTTATTTTATCCACTCCAATAAGGAACCGGAATAATTTTTGGAAATTATTTTGTAGCATTTTTAAGAATTCATTTCAAGGGAATTTAGCCCTAAATGAGCTCACTTTCCGTGCAAATCGGGGGAAAATGAATGGGAATATATGTATATACTTATAGTTAGAGCAGATTTTTAATTATATAGTCGAATTTTCTCCATAACGGACCACTCTATAGGGATTACTCCACTATAACGGCCTTCACGAATCCCTCCAAAAAAAGCTTTCAATGCTAAAATCTCTAACGGTTATTTTATTTCAGTTTTTGCTCTACACGAAGAAATTTTTGAATCCCCCGCCATCCAGAACTTTTTCCTATAACGTTCTTCCCATACTTTGCTCTCTATAACGGTTTTTTTTTTGCTATACCGGCGCTTTCCTGACCCCACAGGCTTCTGACTTTTTCTATCGGTTTCGTATTATTCCCAATATTTGTTTCCCCAAAAACTGACTACAGTGTAGTCTCGTTATAGCAGCACTCGTTATAACAGCTTGTTCAGTATAACCTCAGGAAATTCACAGAAGCTCGCATATGAAATACATCATAAAAATCGTCTCTATAATAGAATTCCTTTTATGACAACAAAATTCTCGGTGTTGTTCAAATATGAGACTCCACTGCAAATGACCCTGTATTTTGCTAGACCGTTGTAGAGAGAATCCACTATAATAATCAATATTAATGCTAATGGGAAATTCCATAAACATTTAGGATGGACCCAAGCTAAATAGTGGGATTATGCCGGATTTTAAGCATCATTCGCAATAAAGTTTGACACTTCCCTTAGGGCAATGTAGGACGAGATTTGGATTAAATCATCGCTTCAGCTCTACAAAGTTCTATTTTTAAGCTTGCTATACACATATGTGTACATACCTGCCTATATATAGAACATACCTGGCTATAGTTATATAGACTCGAAAAAAATTCTGGAGCCATAAATAAACCATGGACCATAAAAGGAATAATTCTCATCGCCTCACCTAATAAAAGGGCCGGGAAGAGTGGGTCCTCTCATGTGCTCTGGGAAGGCTGATAAAAAAGAATTGACCATGAATACACACCGTCATGAATCCATTCAATAAAAGGGGTTTACGTCTTACTCTAGTAACCCCGCTTTACCCGGACTGGAGAAAAAGGGTAGCTCTTCCCTTAAAAAAAAGGGTACAAACATGGAATGTAAAATGCCAGCCCGCAATTTTTTACATATAAATAGCCAAAGTACTTCATAAAAAAAAGGAAGTTCACCGACCACGGCCCGTGGCTATTATGATATGGGAGAGTATGTATGTGATGTATAAAAATAAGTATACATACAATTGTTTAATGCTTTTAAAGCCCATCCCTATCACAGACGGTCCCTCCTGTCCCAACCTACTTTTAAGTAATACAACCACTAGGAAAAAAAAAGATTGTGAGGATCATATCCTGTAACGTCTTTTTCAAGCATGAAAGGCCTGGGAAAAGGAGGGGGACAATGGAAGTGCGAGACGAAGAGAGAAAAAGGGAGAAAGTGATCTACAGTAAATGAAAGAAGAGGGATATTTCTCTCTCTGTATGGAATAGAAATACATCCCGAGAGAAAAATAAGGGGAGAGGAATGGAAGCGTAAACGGCGAGGAACGAAAATAAATGTGAAGAGAAAAATAAGGTAGAGAAAGCTAGCTAGGAGGAAAACAGAGAGTGAAATCGAAAAAAATTGAAAATAGAGAGAGAGAGAAAGAGAGGAACAGCGATCGAAAAATAGAGAAACATACTAGAAATAGAGAAAATAGAGAACAAAGATAAACAGGGGAGACGGAGAAACATAGATAAAAGAGACAAAGAGAAAACTGAGAAAAACAGAGTCAAAAGAGAGAAAGAGAAAATAGAAAGAGCGAGAAAGAAAGAGCAAATGAAGAGAGAACAAGAGTAAACGAAAAAAGGAAAAGAAAGATGGAAAAAGAAAAACATAAATAGAGAAAAATAGTGAAAGAAAAAGAGAAAAATAGTGAAAGAAAAAGAGAAAAATAGTGAAAGAAAAAGAGAAAAATAGTGAAAGAAAAAGAGAAAAATA
>JAQGBT010002400.1:0-24378 GCA_034698585.1 Disparrhopalites patrizii | reverse complement strand
CAAAAGCGATAGGAAAAATAAAATGGAGAAAGAGAAAAAGAGCAAAAGCGATAGGAAAAATAAAATGGAGAAAGCGAGAAAGAGCAAAAGCGATAGAAAAAATAAAATGGAGAAAGAGAGAAAGCGAAAAGAAACTGAAAAAAATGGAATAATGAAATGATGAAAGGGAGAAATAGATGTAAAGACAAAGACAGATAGCAAGTACTACAAAGATAGAAAAGCCAAACGAGAAGGGAAATTAAAGGAAAACAGAAGCGAATGCTATTAAAAAATGGAAAGGAAGGAGAAGGAGGAAAGCAACAAAAAAAAAGATATGAAAAAGATAACAGATTAAGTGAGAGAAGTGGCACAGACGTATGCTAAACTTGAATCCGAAAGAGGTATGTGTTCGAGAAGGAAGAAAAAGAAAGAAACTTAAACGTGAGAGCCTAAAAAAATGATTGAGCAAAAAGTGTAGAATATCACGAAAATGTAGAAAGGCAGAGAAAGCATAAAAAAATGGTAAATGAATAAATAATACCAAGAAGGGCAAACATTATTGATAGAAAAATCGTTGTTATCGTTGTTAAAAGCCCTAACGGATTTTGAGAGTTTAAAGTCACTTCCAATAAAATTCCATCGCCCTTTCCATTTCCTTGTAGTTCCTCCAAATCATTCAACTTTGCCGTAAATGCACGCCTGTAAGCAAAAAGCACAGCTCAGAACTACTTCCGCTCAATAAAAACAAAGTCAAATACCGAAAAAAATTTACTTTTCCCAATTTTCTCGTTGAGAAAGACAAAACTTAATATTTCAGAGTCAAAAAAAATCATACAAGACATGCTTTGCTGATCTTAACACGATTGATCATCAATGATCGTGATGGAATAATCTTAAAAGCTTTCGCAAAAATTATCCTTCCCGCAAAAAAAAAAAAAAAAATGGAATAAAAATCCACCCACATTGGACGAGAAAGCAGTGGAAAAATTCCTCAAAAGTGCTTCGAACTTCCATCATAAAAATTGGGTAGTGACGCAGGAAAAAACACTCAAACGGCCTAATGGGGAAAAGTGCTGGTGCAAAACACTGTAATGACATTGAAGTGAGCAATATCGATAATGACATTGTCCCACCAAACGCATTAAGTTCCCTAAAATGCTGAGGCGGGAAATCCAATTACTGAAAAAAGTCTGTATAAAATGCAAACAAAAAACAGTGAGAGAGCTTCCAAAAGCGTTTCTCATCTTTGGCACGTGCTAATCAAATCTGTCAAACGTTTGGCAAGTGCCAACGTTTTATATACATAACACATACCTAAATATACATGTATACATGCATATACATATATGCACATGCACTGGATTTATATGCAAAGGGAAGGCAACAATATTTCGTGTCATATTTCGCAAATATAAAGTCTTTTTGGCACTTTCCCCTCTCCCTTTGTTGTCCTTGTTGATTTTAATTCAATTTCCGGCCCAATTTCCTCCCATTCACTTTCTCCCGTAGCACTCCGAAGGAAATGCATGTGGGAGGAATGTTTTTAACTCAATTTGCCTGGAGCTTGGGTGAACTTTATTAAACACTATTTCCATCTAATGTACATATACATACATATGTACACATTTACAAATACATATGCATATTCACAAAACAAACAGACAGTAGACATTTGTGGCACGGACTTTCTCCTCTTCTATTTGAACTTTTAAACACAGAAAGAAAACATTACTAAAACACAATTCAAAAATTCCGTCATAATAATATTCCATTATATTATTGCATCTCATAATGTACAAAATAAATGGCAAAGGTTACACACGTGGGATTTCATGGATTTTTTATTATTGTGTCAATTACCACGATTTTCCAGTCTAAAAGCATTTTAATGCCTTGCAGCCTTTCCCTTTCATTTAAGAGGAATTTTGGGGCTATATAAGAAAACATCTGGAGGCTTTTTTTTGTGTCTATTTTTTATTAATTAAATATATTAGAATCAAAATAAAAAATTGTGGAGATATTTTCGTGTCTAATTTTTATGAATTATAAATATACGTATAATCAAATAAAATTAAAAATTCTGGAGGGCTTTTGGTGTCTAATTTTTATTAATTAAATATACTAAAATGCAAATAAAAATTCTGGAGGTCTTTTGGTGTCTAATTTTTATTAATTAAATATATTAAAGTGCAAATAAAAATTCTGGAGGTCTTTTGGTGTCTAATTTTTATTAATTAAATATATTAAAATCAAAATAAAAAATTAAATATAAGTTTCTATTATTTTTGTATAAATGATGAAATGGCTTATTTAAAGCTAAGCTCACAAGAAGGCTTTTGAACCTTTGGTGTCCTTCAAATCTCCAAGCATTCAATCCTTGCCGCACTTTTATGAATAAATTAAGAATGAATTGATACCCATATAAAACATATTTTATTTAATAGAAATGATACAATTACATAAATAAAAATTAAATTTAAGCCTAAAAAATACAAGAATATACATGAATAAAAAATTAGGGATGAAATCAAGTACAAACCATAAATTAAATGGATACGCACGCAAGGAATAAATTAAATGCCAACAATAGTAAAATAATAAAAATGGTAATGAAATGGTAAGTAATAGTACTTAAATTTAAAAAATGGGAAGGCATAATAAGCATTACTAATTTTAAAAACGAGGGAAATGTTAATTCTGACAAAGAATGAAAGGGTCAAATTAAAAGCAGGTAAATGTATCCTTTTCCTTTTTTTTTTTTTTGAATTTTGTATTAATTTGTCCAAATAAAAAATTTTCATAATTGAACCCCCGAGAAAAAAAGGAGGGACGTTTCAAACTAGGAATTTATTATTGACACACCGACCTGAATTCATATTGAAAATAATAAAAAATTGGACGGTCAAAAACTTTTTGGAAAACTTTTTTTTTGACAGGTTGAAAAAGGACGGAAAATCTATCTGGCATTCCCTTACATTTCTCTGGGGGTATAATTTTTTTCCCTTAGGATTCAAATACAAGGCCATGGAAATATGTAGATACATTTACATGAGGTGATATGCCAGAGCTTTATTAAAACTCCCCAGGATCTCCGTGGCGGTTCCCTTGGAAAGAAATGGGAAAGATGGTTAAAAAAAAGGGAAAGAAAAAAAAGGGCCAGGAGGAAGAAGATGTGACCCAATGGACGGACTAACGCGGACGGGGCTGCCAGAGAGAATTAAAATATTTCATTATTCAATTTAGGGAACACATAACTTCTCATTACACGGTTATTAAAACACCGTCCCATAGTTTCTAGGGGCTGTGGCAAAAAAATCTTCCTCCATGTACAATTCCGAGGGATGAGGTTTGTAAGGAGCCCGAAAGGCGCAATATGTACGTGCTCTATCATCCCCATGAAAATTTTCAATTAGAGATGCACCACCCCTCTGGTCACACATTTCTTTTCTCTTCCTTTTCCCTATTTATCTCTCCTTTTCTTCACTTCACTCTCTCTCTCCATGACTTTCTCTTCTGTCAGTCTTCTCGTTTATTTCTCTCCTGTCTTTCTCTATTTCTGCCTTTTCTCCATATCTCTCACTTTTCTGTCTGTTTTTCCCTTGTCTCTCCCTATTTCAGAGCTTTCTCTCTCTTCTCTCTATTTCAGTCATGTCGTTCTCTATTGCTGATTTTTAGCCCTATTTCTCTCTTGCCTTTCTACATTTCTCTCTCGTCTCTCTCTATTTTTCGCGTCTCTCTTTTCTCTACGTCTCTCTTGTTCTCTATTTCTGTTTTTTCTCCCTATTTCATTCTATGTTTCTGTCTTCCTCTTTATTTCTCTCTTCTCTATGTCCCTCTTGTCTCTTTGTCTTTAATTTCTCTCAACTTCTACCTTTTCTCTTTCTTAAATCTGCTCTCAATTTCTGCCTTTTCTCTCGATTTCCCTCTTGTCTCTCTTTAGTTTCTGCCTTTTCTTTCTCTATTTCCGTCTTGTCTCTCTCTTTAATGTTCTCTCAATTTCTGCCCTTTCTCTCTCTTAAATATTCTCTCTATTTCTGCATTTTCTCTCTATTTCCCTTGTTGTCTCTCTTTAATCTCTCTATTTCCCTCTTGTCTCTCTTTAATCTCTCTGTTTCCGTCTTGTCTCTAATCTCTCTATTTCCTTCCTGTCTCTCTTTAATCTCTCTATTTCCCTCTTGTCTCTAATCTCTCTATTTCCTTCTTGTCTCTCTTTAATCTCTCTATTTCCCTCTTGTCTCTCTTCAATTTCTCAATTTCCCTTCTGTCTCTCTTCAATCTCTTAATTTCTGCCTTTTTTCTCTATTTCCGTCTTGTCTCCCTCTTTAATCTCTCAATCTCTGCGTTTTCTCTTTCTTTCTTTCTTGTGTCTCTCTTGTCTCTCTCTTTCTGCCTTTTTTCTCTCTAGTTCCCTCTCGTCTCTCTCTATCTCTGCCATTTCTCCCTATGTTTCTCTCTTTTCTCTTAATTCTCTCTCTATTTCTGTCTTGTGTATCTCTTTATTTTTCTCTCTATTCCTCTGTAGTATCTCTCTATTACTCAATTTTCTCGTTCTTCTTTCACCCTCTATTTCTCTATTTTATTTTTTCTTTATATTGCTGTTTTTTCTCTCTTTCTCTTTCTCTCTCTATTTCTATCTATGTACTTCTCGTTTCTCTCCTCTCTCCACTTATTTCTCTCTTTGTCCCGGTTCATTTTTCTCCTTTCTATCTCCGTTCGTTTCCCTCTTTTCTATCTTTTTGTCCCTGTTAGCACGGAATACTAGTATCTTTATTTCTTTTTTCTTTCTTCTCTTATTCTCTTTGATTTTTGTTCATTTCTCGCTCTATTTTTTCTTTCTCTGTGCTTACTGTCACAGTTTGCTCTCTCTATATGTTGTTTCTATATTCTTGGTTTCTCTCCGTATACTCCTTTTTTTTCAATTCTCTCACTTCCTTCCTATCTGTCCTATGATAAGTGTGTTAGTCCGTTTCCACCAGCCTCCGTCTCTCTCATTATCCTTTCCCCAAACTTTTCCCATTCTTCTTTTCCCAAACTGTTCTTCCCTCTGTCACTCTCTCGCTTTCCACCTCCTCCCAATTTTTTTCCCACACCATACAAGGTCTGAAACAAGGTTGTCGTGCCACAGAAAAGAAAAAGGCACGGGAATGGAAGAAAAAAGTGTGTACTCATACGCTTTAATTGTCCATGGCCAGACACGGACAATGGATACGGAGCGGATTTGCTCGGCTTTTTTGTTCTGATTGTAACCACCAGAAAGGAGTCCGAATGCTTTGGAATAATAGTACAATAGTCATGGGAGGAAAGATGCCGATAGAGGACAAGGTATAAAAAAAAGACAGACGATGTGTTTATTTATGGGCTCCTTCACCACCAAAGCCAAAAGACTGGACAGCTAGGAAGAATGGCCGGGGTTGAGGTCCCAACGCCTTTTTCTCTTCATTCTTGCAGACAGCACAAGCTTTGCATCTGTAGACTGGGAAGTATTTATAGGCAAGTGCATTTACTCAGCATTAGTGTAAGTGGATTATGAGATACGGTAAATACACTTAAAAAAGCTCCAAGCTAGCGCCCGAAAATCTGTCTGTAGAGTTTACCTTACCCAAATAAAAATATACACACTACGGCCTCAAACTCTTACAGCATGGAGGATTTACGGAGAATTCACGGATTTGAACAGTTAACAATTTTCCGTGTCGCCAGCGCCGTCCTTCAAATTACTGTCCATGCAAGGGAAAGAGACAGGCGATGAGGAAGAATTAGCGGGGAGAAGGACATTTGGACACAAAAGCGTATGAAGAAGATATGCGAAAAGGAGAGCTAAAATAACAGTCAAAGGGTTAAGACTAAAAAGAACGTCATGAGTAAAGGGTGCGGAAGGTGTGGTGGAAATGTGTGATTGGAATGAAGCAAGGGAGGAAAAAGGTATACAAGAAAGAGAGAAACAAGAGAGGAATATCAAGAGAGAAGAAAAAGTGAGAGGAATAGAGAGGAAAATACCTAAAGAAATGTGAAAGAGAAGCCAAAGAGAAAGGTAAAGAGAGAGCAGAGAAAGGAAAGAAAAACTGAGAGAGAGAGAGAAAAGAAGAGAATGGAAAGAAAAACTGAGAGAGAGAAAAGAAAAGAATGGAAAAGAAGCAGAAAAAAGAAAGGAAGAAACCGTGGAATAGAGAGAGACAAAAGAGAGAGAGAGAGAATGAAGAAATGGACGAAGAAATAGAGAAAAGAAAAAAAGAGATGAAGAGAGTGAAAGAGAGAGGGTATGGAAAGACAGGGAGAGCGAAGAAAACGAGAGAGAGGGGAAGAGAGAAGAACGAGAGAGATGAAGTGAGAAGAATAAGAGAGAGAGGAAGAGAGAAGAAAAGGAGAGAGGAAGAGAGAAGAAAAGGAGAGAGGAACAAAGGGAGAGAAAAAAAGAGAGACAGGAAGAAAGAAGAATAAGAGAGGGAGAGACAGGAAGAAAGAAGAATAAGAGAGATTGTGAGAGAGAAAAATAAGAGAGAGGGAGAGAAGAAAAAGAGAAGAGGAGAAAGCAAAAGCGAGAAAAAGAAAGAGATAGAAACGAAAGAGAGAGAAAAAGAGCAAAAGCGAGAAAAAAAAGAGAGAGAGATTAGAATAGAGAGAAAGAGGAGAGAGATTAAAATAGAGAGAAAGAGGAAAGAGACGAAAACAGAGAGACAGAGAAGCAGCACAAAAAAAGTAGTGAGAAATCCGAAAAGGCAACAGATGACAAGAAGAGAGAGACTGATAAAAAAGGGAGGAATGAGAGTGAAAAAAGAGATTCAAAACGTCAATATTGACGAAAGGAGAAAGAAGCAGAAGTAAAAGAAAAGAAAAACAATAAAGGGAAAAATTTGAAAAAAGTGAAAGGGTTAAAAAAGAGATCTACAAAAGAAAGCTCAATTGGGGATAACTAAAGAATTGAGTGTATCAATAATCCCTCTGACACACCTTTGGAGACGATTGGCCGCATTGAAATCCAAACAAGGTAATCTTTTTCACCAAGAATCTCTCTGTACTAAACATCTCCAACACTCCGGGAAGGAAAAACCCAAACAAGAGAGGGAAAAAAAATGTTTCAAGAGTCTGTCGGAGGAGAGATTGTGAGCGAGAGAAAAAATAGGTTCACTCCATAAAAAAGTCTCCCTTCTATCTCTTTTCAAAGGGTGGAGTATCCCTCAGTGTCTTGTAACCTGGAAATGGAGCCTTCAATAAGTATCTGTGAGCACTTAAAGGAATTTTTTTTTCTTGGAGGATCAATAGAATATCTATGATACCAAAAAAAAATTACTTTCCCAAGCCAATCCACCTTTTTTTCCCTTTGTGGACCAATAAGTTATGCAACCAGAGAAATATATAGAGGAGGAAAGAGACTGGCATAGCTTTTGCTGTTTAAAGTTGTAAGTTTTTAAACTTTATTTTTTATCAATACCGCAGTTTTTATTCCTCTTATGTACATACATACATATATAGTAGGAACAACATTTCATGTATTGGCATTCTCCAATATTTCAAGAGTGTGCCTCTATTATGACTAACGAAGCTTTGTAAATATTTTTGACCCTTTTTTTCTCTTTCTTTCACGCTCTCCCTCTCATTTACCTAACCAACGCCGCCTTTCTGAGGATCTTTTTTCCCCAACCCTTTGTACTGGCCGCACTCACTCTTATATTAATAGGCATTCTGATCTATTTCATCATCTCTTATTTTTTTTTTACCTCTTTCCGTCTCATCTTTTCTCTCTCGCTCTCTCTGACTCGGTTGCTCTCTCACTCACTATTTTTCTTTTTTTCCCCCTTGCTCTCTCCGCCCATCTTGCTCAGTTTGTCTCTACTATTTTCTTTTATTCTTCCTTATTGCTCCCTTCGTCTCTCTCTCTCTTTCCTTCTCCAATCTCTCTTTTATACTATGCCTAAACCTCTTTCGAAGTTTCTTTTCTGTCTCTCCCCAAAAGCCTCTTCCGTGTGTCTCTCCATGAAACTTCTTCTCCGTGTCTTCCGTGTGTCTATCATAAAATATCTTCTTTGTGTCTCTCTTAAAAAAACTTATCGTAATGTCTCCATTTTGTTTTCTCTCTCTCTCATAGATTTTTTTCTCTCTCTAAAATCCTCTTTTACGTCTCTTCTCGCTCTTTCTCTCTCTATCTAAAAGAGTCTTTACTGTCTCTTCCTCTCTCTCTTTCTCTCTCTCCTCTCTAAAAGAGTCTTTACTGTCTCTTCCTCTCTCTCTAAAAGCTTCTTCTCTTTGTCTCTCTCTTTCTCTAAAAACCTCTTCTCTCTCTCTCTCTCTCTCTCTCTCTCTCTTAAAGTCTCTTCACTCTTTCACTCTCTAAATGTCTCTTCTCGCTTTCTCTCTCTAAATGTCGCTTCTCTCTATAAAAACCACTTCTCCCTCTCTCTCTAAATGTCTCTTCTCTCTTTCTCTCTCTAAATGCCTCCTCTCTTTCTCTTTATAGAAGCATCTTCTCCCTTTCTCTCTGTAGAAGCCTCTTCTCTCTTTCTGTCTCTTTGTTTCTCTCTCTTTCTAAAAGTCTTTTCTATCTTTGTTTCTTTATTTCTCTCTCTCTAAAAGCCTCTTCTCTGTCTCTTCCTCTTTCTCTAAAAGCTTCTTCTCTTTGTCTCTCTCTTTCTCTAAAAACCTCTTCTCTGTCTCTTTTCTCTCTCTAAAAGCCTCTTGTCTGCTTTCGCTTAAAACCTTTTATTTATATTTCTTAAATCCGGTCGTCTGTCTCTCTTAAAGTTTCTTCTCTCCCTCTTCGCTCTCTCTCTCTCTCTCGAAAAGCCTCTTTTATAGCTATCTTAATACTTCTGAAACTTCCCTTGACATCTGTTTCAATGTTTGCCTTGCGCATTCCTGTGTATCTTTCGCCTCTTTAATTTGTACCAAATTTGCTTTTATTATTTCCAAATCGCATTTCTTTTCCATCTCTCTTCCTCCTTTTGTCTCTCTCTCTCTCTCTTCCCCATGAATCCCCAATCCATATGCATAACACAATCAATGTCCAGCCCCTCCATTTAAAAGACAAAGAAAAATATCCGTTTTTTACATCTCTCCTTACATAAGGGGAAAAAGGCCGTACATCAGTCAATACTATGGACTCTTATTATTATTATTATTACCTTTTCCCGAAATGAATATTTTTTTTGGTCCCAGTACAAAAAATTGTGCTCTTCATCTCTCTCTCCCCTACTTATCTTTTAATCCATTGATCACCGGCCTTTCCCTTTACATCCTCTCGGGATCCAAAAAAAAAGTGGATCAGTATATACGATTTTTTTTGTCAATAATAAGAATCCCGCATAACCAAATCACAAGCTTGAATAAATTCTGACCAGGCCAACGATACTCCCAGGCTACAGTTTATGTATGGACTGGCACAAATGAACATTTTGTATGTGATTACAAGGTTGAATGCATATTTTTTTTGGGGTGGTAGAAATTACTAAAAAAGTATTATTAGGCATTCATATAAAAAAAAAGGCAGAGAGGGAGAGAACACCCAAATTATGCGGAGAGTAATAAATGGTACATATGGAGAAAGGGCAGACTTGCGAGACCTTTTTTTGGCCTTGCAATTTCTCCCCCTTCTTCCGTTAATTTATGGAGCGTTATTATAATGTAGGATGAGAAAAACTTGGGGGTTGTTCTGGCCAATTTTACATGGAGAGGGAAACATAAATATCCAAGGAGGATTCCCATCCTGAGCGTGATGTTGATTCTTCTTCCGATTTTTTTTCACCTTCCACCGACCTCCTCTTTATCCCCTTTCTCATCTTTTGCATCTTTCCTTTCCTTTCTCTCATTTGTATTTATTTTGCTGACTCTTTCTTCCTCAAGATCATCTCACGATCTTCTCATCCTCTTTTAGGCCTCTCTCTCTCTCTCTCTCTCTCTTCCAACCTCTTTTTGTATACATTTGTCTTCGTATTGGCCTTACTAGCTCCTATACAACACTTCTACCTTCTCTTTTTATATTCAATCCCTTTAATCTGTACCTTTTTGCAGCTAAATTTCTTTTTCCCAATTTTTTCGCGTCTTCTCTGTTTTTCCCTTTCCATCTCTGTTTGGTCTTTTTTCCTCTTCCTGTGCTTTTTCTCTTTGTTTGTCTCTGTGCTTTTATCCTATTTTCAATCTATCATTTTTTTCTTCTGTGCTTCTCGATTATTTATCTCTCTTTCTCGTTTTTCTCTCTTGCTTTTTCTCTCGATTTCTATCTTTATCTCTATTTTTCTTCCTCTTTCTCGCTTTTTCTCTCGATTTCTATCTTTATCTCTCTTTTTCTTCCTCTTTCTCGCTTTTTCTCTCGATTTCTATCTTTATCTCTTTTTTTCTTCCTCTTTCTCGCTTTTGCTCTCTTTCTCTCTCTTTCTTTTTCTCGCTTTTGCTCTCTTTCTATCTCTTTCTTTTTCTCGCTTTTGCTTTCTCTCCTTCTCTTTCTCGCTTTTGCTCTCTTTCTCTTTGTCGCTTTGCCTAACTTATTTTTCTCTCTTTTTTGTCTCGCTTTTGTTCTTTCACTTTCTCGCTTTTTCTCGCTTTTTTTGTCTCGTTTTTTCTTTCTCTTTCTCGCTTTGACTCTCTTGTTTTTTATCGCTCTCTCTTTCTCTTTCTAGCTTTTGCTTTCTTTTTCTCGCTTTTGCTCTCGTTTTTGTCGTTTTATTTTTCTCGCTTTTGCTTTCTTTTCCTCTCTTTCTCGCTTTTCCTCTCTTGTTATTCTCTCCCTTTCTTTCTTCTTCTTTCTCGGTATTGGTCTTTCTCTGTCTCGCTTTTTCTATCTCGGTATTGTTCTTTCATTTTCTCGATTTTTCTCTCGTTTTTCTCTCTTTCTATCTTTTTAGCTTTTGCTCTCTTTTTCTCTTCCTTTTTCTCGCTTTTGCTTTTTTTCCTTCTCTCCCTGTTGTTTGTCTCCCGTTCTCTCACTTTTTTCTCATATTCTCTCTCTTTTTCTTCATCTTTTTCCTCTCTTCCTTTTAGTGTTTCTCGCTATTCTTTTCACGTTCCGTGATATCCCTCTTCCCACTGCAATTTTTGTCTCTTTAATGTTCTTTAACCTTCCTTCCTCTATTTCTCTCCTTTCCCATTTCGCTTTTAGTTTGCCCTTCCTGCCTCTCTTTTTTTTTGCTTAATCCCTTCCTGTCCTTCTAATCCTTTTACAACAATCTCTTCCCCTTTGTCTCTCACTACGAAAGTTGCATATAATTTTTTATTTGGTCTCGTTCCCTCACCCTTGCCCATCCCCTTTGCCCTTTCTCTATAGCCCAATCTCGCTCCCTTGACAATCCCTAGTGATACGGTTGTCCCGATAAAATCACATCTTGTTTATGATAAAAGTTGAACAAAAAAAATAAATCCACCACGGGCTTTTTTATATCCTAACCTGTGGCCTTATTATTAATCCTCGAAAAATGTTTAATTTATTCCGAGGTGCATTTTGTGCATTATTACATGGGTCGATCAATTTATGAGTATTTGTAAAATTTTTAAAATATAACTTTCCTGTACGCCCCCAGTTAAAAAGAAAGAAGGTCACTGTCTGCATGGGACTATTTTATTACCAGAAAAAACAAGATTTAAGAGGGGAATTTTATGGCTGTGTGCATTTTAATAAACAAAATTCAAAAGTGTGTATATGACCATGTTTGGTGAAGTTTTTCCCTTTTTCTGCATACACATTTCCTTTTTTTACTACCATAAATAAGTGTCCACACATAAATTTTTGGTCCCTAATTTTGGGGTGGGAAAGGCTAAAGTACTTTTTTTTCAGTAATGGCCACTCTCATTTTCATATGGGCAAAAAAAAACGAATTACTGAAGAAAGAAACGGAGGAAAAATGTCCAGAGATTCTCTTGACAAATTTATCCCCAAGAATTCACACATGATGTAATTTTTTGGGAATAAAAAGGACAGATTAAAATTTTAAATCCGATCTGATGGAGTGGAAAGAAATTATTGGAGTGGCAAAAAAAAAGTTGAGAGCAAACCAAAAAACGTTTGTTTACGGTCTGCTTTGTGGCCGGAATAAACTTTTCCCACTTTTAGGGGTCCTTTTCTCCCACCGAGGCAAAAATACCGCATAAGAATCACTTCATTTTTTTTATGTCCCCAACCCCAAAAATTATAATTTGATCCTCTCTTCTACCCCCTTAAAATCTTTCTCCATACAAAAGGTGGTGGATGTCCCGTAAAAAATGTTCGATATCGTAAATCCTGGTGCTAACGTTTTTCTGGAGGGGGAAGATTCACACCCCGAAATGCTTTTTTTTTGCTTTTTATGAAGTGTTTTCATCCATAAATTTCCTCAGATGGGGCTAGGAATGGGGGATAAAAGGAGGAATTAGGGAAAAATTATTTTTTATGCTCTTTTCTTGTCCAAACAACACGCCGACGGGAACAAAGGTGATTGGAGGTTTTTTCTCGTGCAGGAGAAAAAAAAGGGATGGGGAAAGAAATAAGAAATCAAAGGCGTGGATAATTCAGCAAAATTTGGGACGAAAGAGTACAAATATGGATGGAGAAAATAAAAAAAATGATGGAGAGAAATGCGAGGGAATGGAGACGAGAGAAAGAGAAAATAAAGAGACAAGAAAGAGAGGAAGGACAGACAAAGGAGAGAGACAAAATAGAGAAACGATATAGGGAAAAGAGAGCAAAATGAGGGAGAAAAGAGATACAAGAGAGAGAGAAGATGGGGAAATAAGAGAAAAACGACAGAGAAACGAACGAGAAAAAAGAGGAAGGAGAGGGAAGAAATGGGAAAATTCAGAAATGATGTGAGAGAAGAGAAATTAGCAAAAGAGAGAAATGAGAGAGAAAAAGTAAATGAAAAAAGAGGAAGAAAAGAGAGAAATAAATAAGAAACGAGAGAGAAATGAGCGAAAAAAGAAATCGAGAGAGAAGAAAGGAAAATAGAGAAAGAACATAAAAATGAGTAAGAAAAGACGCTGAGTGAAAAGAAACGCAAAATTGAGAGGAAAAATTAAGAGAAAAGAGAGAACAAATTGAGAGGAAAAATTAAAAAAGAAGAGAGGAAAAATTGAGAGAAAAGGGGCAAAATTGAGCGAAAATAGAGGCATATTTGAGAGCAAATAGAGGCAAAATTGAATGAAAGGGGAGGAAAAATAAGGGGAAAATAGAGACAAAATTGAGAGAAAATAGAGGAAAAATTGAGAGAGAAGAGAGGAAAAATTACGAGAAAAGAGAGGAAAAATTACGAGAAAAGAGAGGAAAAATTAAGAGAAAAGAGGAAAAATTGAGAGAAAACAGAGGCAAAATTGAGAGCAAATAGAGGCAATATTGAGAGCAAATAGAGGCAAAATTGAATGAAAAGAGAGGAAAAATAAGGAGAAAATAGAGGCAAAATTGAATGAAAAGAGAGGAAAAATAAGGAGAAAATAGAGGCGAAATTGAATGAAAAGAGAGGAAAAATAAGGAAAAAATAGAGGCAAAATTGAGAGAAGATAGAGGCAGAATCGGGAGGAAAGAGAGGCAAAATTGACAGGAAAGAGAGGAGAAATTGAGAGAAAATAGAGGAAAAACTGAGAGGAAAAATTAAAAAAGAAGTGAGGAAAAATTGAGAGAAAAGAGGCAAAATTGAACGAAAATAGAGGAAAAATTGAGAGAAAAGAGGCAAAATTGAACGAAAATAGAGGCAAAATTGAGCGAAAATAGAGGCAATATTGAGAGCAAATAAAGGCAAAATTGAAAGAAAGAAGAGGAAAAATAAGGAGAAAATAGAGGCAAAATTGAGAGAAAAGGGAGGCAAAACTGAGAGAAAATAGATGCCGTTCATAGCTATACAAGCTTACAATATTGTTCAATATTTTCTCTTTGTACATTATTTCCAGGAGTCATTCCAGAAGCATTATCCAGAAATTTCCTTACGAATCTCCTCCAACCAAATCGAATCCATGATAAAAATAGATACTCTTCAAATGTTTGTCCTGGAAGGAAAACATGAATGTCGCACCCTCTTTTATATGCCTTTAAATGGATATGCCGCATTAATTTATCACTCTCTTCTGTCCAGGAGACTTTACTGGAATGCCTCAACCGTCATTTGAGGTGCGGTTTCAGCCCATATTTTGTACTAGCTACAAGCTCTACTTCATTCCATGTTGCAGGTACCATAAATATTCTTGAGAGAGAGAGCCAAAGCGATATTAGTATAAAATATGTTTATTTTTGGAATTATGTATTATTACAACAAAATTATAATGATTTTTAGAAAACGGATTCGGAAAAACTTTAATAATATATTTACAAGAAAAAGTTTAGTATATGTAAATAATGCATTGTAGAAAGAAACACATTTCCAGCAATAAGAGTTCGACTTTTCCAGGAAGTTCTGGCGTAAAATACGGCTTTTACAAAAATATATATTTTAACAATATAAAACGTATTAAAAGGAACGTATTTTCCCGTCCAGCTATGAATTTAATGTTTTGGAAAAAATGGGCTAATGCATTTAATTTAGGAGAAAAGGTCTCATTTATTATTTTATTTTTTGTATTATTTTTTTTGGGAAAAAAAGGGTTTCGAGGGACAAAAATTGAATTTATGAAAGTAAACAAAAAGGTCCTAAAAAGGGATGGAAGGACCATTGTATTATAAAAGGCTTGAAAAGTATTTTCTCCCCCCCAAAAAAATCAGAATTAAATACATGTCACCTCCTATTTTCCGCTCTCAAAATAATGAAAAAGTGCTCTTTACCATCCGATTTATTTCCCACCCCAAAAAATCCTCTTAGATTCTCCCATAAATCTCCCGTTTCCCCCTCTAATCACCGTGATTGTTCACACTCACCCGGGTTGAACAGGTAGCTTTTACAATAAAAAAAAATCACCTTAATTGTATCAAGTCCCTTGAATAAACAAAACTCTCTCCCCTCTTGGAATATAAACCTTGTGGGAAAATTATGGTGTGTGGATGCCATCACAGAAGAAAGAAGAGTTTTTCGAGGGAAAAAATCCCGGATTCTTTGAGTGCCACTTGAAACATTGGGGACACAATTAACTGCTTCTAAATCAATGTACGCGGGGCCAATTTGCATCCGCAAAGTTTTGAAAACAAGTCATGCTACACATCTCCGTATAAATTACCTCGGAGGGATACCTTTTATATGTATACACACGAATACATATGTATATACAGGAATTCATATGTGTATACATGTCCAGAAAAAATTAGGGCTCACTCCGCTACAGTAGTCAGGTCGTCAGTTTTTTTTTTGTATGTAAATAAATACAGGGGGGACAATGGGAAAAAATACGTGTTAATACTGCCAGGACACAAGGGCTTGTATGCATATAGTTAAGAGAGAGAGAGAGAGAGAGGAAGAAAAAGGGGAAGGAGAGGGATGTTGGCAGGGGATAAAGGGTTAAGGTATAAAAATGTTCTCTCTCTCTTTCTCTCTCTCGCCTGTCTCCATCTCAAAAGTCTCAAAAAGTCGCTCCAGTTTTTATTCTCCAACCCCCGGTGACTCGTTTCGTTTACAAAGTGTAAATGTTTGCAAAGGCAGGCAGTGATGCGTATTTGATGAACTTAGAACAAGATGCATAGTAATGAGGGAGAGAGAGAGGGGAGAGACGGGAGATCAACAAGAGAGAGAGAGAGAAGGACAAAAAAATGAATAAAAGAAACAAAGATATCCATATGTAATTTAGAGCCCTACCGGAATTTTATTTGAATGTCAACGTCTCCCATCTCGCACCTTAAACTCACTGTGTCCGTCTCTCTTTCTCTTGGTCCCTTCTGTATTTGTACTTCTCTCTCTCTCTCTCTCTCTCTCATTGCCTTTTCTTATGCTCAAACGTACCTATTCCTGTACAGTTTTTTTAGTAACTTTATAAATGAATTTCTGACTATATTTTGCTCTCTGTTTCTGTCTCGATTTCATTTTTGTTCTTTTCTCTTTTATTTGTCTTTCTTCAGTCATCTCTTTCTGTCTCTCCTTTTCGACCAGATTCTCGGTCTCTCTCGCGCTCTCTCAAATATGTCCGTTTCCTTACAGTTTTCTCTCTACTTTTAACTTTCTTCAGTGTTCTCTCTCTCTCCTTCCGTCTATCCGTCTACCTTTGTTTTCTCTCGCTATTTCTCTCGCTATTTCTCTCTCTCTCTCACTCTCGCTTTGTTTCTGTAAATATTTCTTTCTCGCTCTCTCTCTCACTCTCGTTCTGTAAATATTTCTTTCTGGCTCTTTCTCGCTCTCTCTTTGAATCTCTAAACATTTCTTTCTTACTCTCTCTCGCTCTCTCTCTGTTTCTCTAAATATTTCTTTCTTACTCTTTCTCTCGCTCTCTCTCTCGCTCCCGTCTCGCTCTCCGTTTCTTCAAATATTTGTTTCTTACTCTCTTTCTCGCCCTCTCTCTCGTCTCTCTTTCTCTCCGTGTCTTCAAGTATTTCTTTCTTATTCTCTCTCTCAGTCTCTCGCCTCCCTCTTTGTTTCTTTCAATATTTATTGCTTTCTCTCTATAAATATTCCTTTCTCCCCGTATTTAAATATTGTTTCGAAACCTACACTCCTTCAGCTCTTACTTTCTCGCTATCATCTCTTCCTTCCATCTTTAGCTCCGCTTTATGCTAGTTTCTTACCACCTTCAGCCCTTTTTCTGTCTCTTCTCCTTGAGCTCCCTTACTGGCTTTTGTTCCCAATATATTGTTTGTCTTTTTATGTATCAAGAGTGTCTATCACGTTTTGTTTTTCCCGTTTTGTAAGCTCTTTATTAATTTATTTTCTTTCTTTTGCATTAATTGATTTGGTCTTTTCTGCTTTCTATCTTCAGAATTCTCTTTCCTCTTTCTGTTAGTTCACTTTCCCTTTCTGAAGTTTCTTTACTCTTTATCTTTAATCCATTTTAGACCGCTCTCGTGCTGTATCTGTATTTATGTTTGGGTATGTCTCGTCCTTTTTTCTAATTATATAACTCTCATTTTGCCATTTTTCTCTTTTCCGTACGCAATACATATTATACAATTCCTTTCCAGATCGCCCCCTCACCCACCCTCCTTATCATTTCCAGGACGCACCCCTTCCAACGGACCATCTTCTCATTTCTTTTGCTCCCATTTCCATGGAACCCCCTCAAAAAAAGGGTCGTTTTGTGCGTGTGAATTTGTACAATTTTTTCTTTTGTCTCAAAATCAAAAAAGCTGTGAGATGACAAGGGCGAGTGGGGAGAGGAAAAAAAGAGTTCTCTCTATAAAGAAAAGACAGGAGTGACATGAGTTGATGCATTACATGCTTTACATGCCATTGATAAATCTTTTTTTCTCTTTCTGTGGGGTGTGCATACCTCCCCTTAAAGCCGAGATAGTGTCCAACGTATGTACGGCCATGGAAGGTCCATATAAACGCTTAGGTGGAATACTGATTGTGAGTCCCTTTTCATATTCCATCTTATTCGCATCTTTTGGTCCGGGCAAAAGGAAGAACTGTGAACAATTTCATGTGGGGACTCCGACTTATTTTTGGAGGATGTGAGAGTGAGAGTGAAAGAGAGAGAGAGAGCGAGACAGGGTGAAAAGAAAGAGAGATGAAATTTATATGGAGCACCAATAGGGGACACAGACCGTGGGGCTTTTGTTCTCGTCATCCTTTTTTCCATCCAACTTCTATTTGAAGAATCACGCAGGGATTCTTATTCGGTGTCTAAAGCCAAAAACCTTTTGGGTGTATAATTTCTCAATTGAAAAGAAACAGGACGTCCTTCTTTCCCTTGGAAATCTTTCTCTCTCTCTTTCTCTCTCTCTCTCTCTCTCTCTCTCTCTCTCTTCCGTTTTTCGTCTTCCCTCAAATTCACAACACACGAGCAATGCCTCTCTATAAATCTCTTATCAGAAACGAATAAACAATTTCTTCCAACGTCCACCAACCTTTTTCGAAGAGAGAGAGAGAAAGACAGAGAGCAACATACACTTTGAAAGACATACCTGGTAGGGAAAGAAGGAAAAGGGAGAGAGAGAGCAAAAATAATTTCAAGTCATATCGAAGGGAGAAAGACGCCAAAAGAGAGACAGAAAGGGGCCAAAAGAGAGAAGGAGAAATAGACGAAAAGAGAGAGAGATATAGACGAAAAAAGAGAGAGAGATAGACGAAAAAAGAGAGAGAAATACAGTAAAAGAGAGAGAGAGAAATACAGTAAAAGAGAGAGAGAGAAATACAGTAAAAGAGAGAGAAAAAGAAAACCATTGAGAGAGAGAGTGGCCCAGAGAGGGAGAGAAAGGGAGTAAAAGATAGAGAGAGAAAGAGAATGGCAGAAGGAGAGCAAATAGGATACGAGAGAGAGCAAGAGAGAAAGGCGGAAAGAGAGAGAGAGAGAGAATCAAACTGTGAGTTATTCCCTCCCCAATGAGCTTCTTTACTCCTCACAAGCTTCTGTATTGCACACACAAGCATTTAAAATCCATGGGGGATGTCCCAAAAAATGTGCATATAGATCCCAGTTACAAGTAAATCATAATGGGTAATGAAATTCTCGCCCCAGCCGGGGTCCCTTTGTTGCACCTTAATTTAAATGGCCAAAGAACAAGCAGTATGATTATACATTATGCAAAAGGAGACTTTCCAGGACATGGAGCTCTGATTCTTCAAGTTGAAATCCCATTCTTTCTTGTCTGCCTTTCTTTCTCTTTTGTCATTCTTCTGCATTTTACCTTATTCTGCCTTATTATCTCTCTGCCTATTTTCTTTTTCGTCTCTGTCGTTTTAATTTTATCTTTCTCTCTCTCTTTCTTTCTTTAGCTGATTTTTCTGCTCTCTCCTGGGCATTTTCGGACTTTTGGATTTTCTTTCTACTCCTTTCTCTCTTCTACTTTTTTTTCTCTCTCTCTCTCTTACTTTTCTCTCTCTCTCTCTCTCCCTCTCTTTCGTCATATCTCTCCCACCCACTCAGCCTTAATTACACCTTTGAATCCTTCCCAGCTTGATCTCCTCTCTTGTTTTCATTTAAGTCCTTCTCTCCCCTGTTCCAATTGTCTATTTGATGTCTGTTACTCTCTAATTTGCTCCTTTTTATTCCAAATCTTTAGTATTTCATTATTTGCTTACGCCTTGTATTTTTCTCCCATAATTCCCAAGCTCCCTCATCTCTCTCTCTAAGGTCTATCTCCCTCTCTCTCTCTCTTTCTCTCTGTCCATATGTCACTCAGAAAATCTTTCCCTTTTCTTTTGCCACCTCAAAAGGAAAAAAAGGAACCTTCGTCACCCCAAAGAAGAGGAAAAAAAGGGAATAAATAATGGAACTTTTTTTCCCTCTCCATGTAATATCCTTTATTCTCTTGCCAGCCCCTTTCTGATTAAAGGTCTGAAGGTCCTCCTAAACATTTTTTGCCATCGATCGTTACACACGGACTTCCTCATATGACCCAACATCTCAGGGAGGGAAAAAGCCCGTTTTTAAATCCTCATTTATGCCAGTGAATAAGGAGTATTTTCCTCCCGTGTTTCCTTTAAACTTTAAAAAGACGATGGTGGAGGAATAAGAGGGAGCACGTTCTCTGTACACAACAGACGCTTTTTGATACTGTACAATTGTACATGGCACACCTGTAGAGCCAGGTGTGTGTTTATGAACAACTTCTGCCAATAACGGTCAATGTCAGGCCTTAGTAGGGAAGACGCCGGAGTGTTCTCATATACTTTAATATACAGATTATAGTGTGCATGCATTTGATAATGATATTAATGATATATACACTAGCATAAATATACATACATGCACATACACACTAAATAATATATATTACGCTCTTATCCACAGCCTTGTACAACAAAAATCGCCTTGGCAACGGGAGAGCGTGCACAATTCATAATTTTTACATGACCACCACGCTTCCCTTTATTAAATGCTAAAGTTCATTGCGTGTCTGACTTGGGATCTTCTTGGATATATGTGTATATGTGTATGTATATGTATAATGTATGTACATACGTGCCTTATATACGTATTCGTGCCCCCGTTTTTCTCCAGGCTCTCTCCGTTATTACATATTCCCGTAAAATGGATGGAGGCTCTTCTTCCCCGTCACTTTCCATTTCTTTTGAGGTAAATCTAGCTCCGTCCTGGACGTGTCCTTTGGAAATTCCATCCATTTTTCACGAGAGATATCTATATGTATATGATATGTATGTATGTAATGTATGATGTAATATAAATGGTATTGCTATAAGGTGATCCGCACCATAAGGAATTTATAGAAGCTGATGATGAAGTGGATGGGATGCCGGAAGATATTGTTAAAGGTGGACTGTACTACAAGGGAAAGGAAGGGAATTCGGAGCTTCTTCAAGTGATTATATTGTTTTGCTCAGGGGATAGGAAAGTGTGTGTTTTTTTCTGGCTATATAATATGTATCCTCTCTCATATGGGATTACAATGGGATTAACCTTTGAGCTCGCTTTTGTGGCGTTGTACCGTTGTCTGTGGGAAGGATGGGAGTACAAGGGCGAAGGAGAAAGGGAGAGAGAAAATGAGAGAAAGAAAGAGAGACAGAAAACTAGAGAAATAAAGGGAAAGAGAAAAAACGAGAGAAATAAAGAGAGAGAGAGAAAAAAAGAGAGAAATAAAGAGAGAGAGAGAAAAAACGAGAGAAATAAAGAGAGAAAACGAGAGAAGGGCAGAGGCAGTGCAAAAGAGGAAGGCAGAGAGAAGAGAGAGATAGCTAGAGAGCGAAAGAGAGAGACGGAGAGAATGAAAAAGAGACAGCTAGAGAGAGAAAGAGAGAGGCAAAGTGAGAAAGAGAGAGAGAAGAAAGGAGAGGCAGAAAGAGAGAAAAACAGGAGACAAAGAAAGAAAGACAAGCAAGAGAGAAAGAGAGACACAGAGATAGAGAAAAACAAGAGAGAAAAAGAGATGGTCAGAGAAAAGCACGAAGGAGAGAGAGAAAAGCAAGAGGCAGAGAAAGAAAGAAACGCAAGAGATAAAGAGAGACAAGAGAGAGAAAAAAGCAAGTGAGAAAGAGAGGCAGAGAGAAAAAGCAAAAGACAGAGAGAGAGAAAAGCAAGTGAGAAAGAGAGGCAGAGAGAGAGAGAGAGAGAGAGAGAGAGAGAGAGATTAAGCAAGGGGGAGAGAAAGGCTGAAAAAAATAAAAGGTGTGTATGCCAATGGATATTGGATTATTATATCATCAAAATCATTAGATCATCCTGTGGGAATATCCTCTCTCTGTCTCTCTCTAAGTAAGAGAGAGAGAGAGAGACAGAGTGTCTCTCTCACCCACATCTCTCTCTCATATTTCGTGAAAACTGACCTGATCCCATATCCTCTTTCTCGCCTTGCTCCCCCTTCTTTCGTATAACCCATATTACTTCCCCATTTTTTGCCCTGCATATTCCCCTTCCCTCCTCATTTTCCTTCCTTCCTGGGATTTTCTCATGATACAAAATTTCCTCCTGCACTTCCAATTCAGTTTCACCTTCTCTCTCCCGACCCTTTCGTCCCTATACAATTTTGTCATCGTTCACCGACTACAAAATGCTCCTTTTTGCCTCCTTTTCCGGTACTTTTTATCCCATTTTTGAAGATTAATAATAAATCAGCAGGTAAACATGAATAATGTGCCCGCATACAGCATCCACATAAATAAATCTTCACATAAATCTTCCCATCGATTTTTGATGATCCTCTCTTTAAGCTCCTTTATCCAATGCCCTTTTTCATCCCTTCAAAAATTACTTTGTCATGCATCCTGACGTAGATGAGTATTTGATATGCGTATATACAACAATGATAATAGGCATATCTTACATTACTGTCCTTCTGTACGTACATATTCATTTGCTATACTCTCAATTCACGTGGCTATTGTCTCTGTTGTAATTCCTCATTCGAATTCCCCCAAGACTGTCTTTTAAATACGGGGCATTTACCGTATTTGGACATGCTCATCCACATTCCTGGAGATTTCCCCTTTGTCTCAGTCATTACCAGACCAAGACATTTGTCTTGGTCTGGAATTCTTTGGACAAAAGTCTCCTCTTTCCTCCTCCACCTCTTTAATATCTCCCACAACGGGAACTCTGTCAGGGAAGAATTCACAAATGTCCAGAGTAGTTACTATCCCGTCAGTCTGGAGAAATGTGTAATCCCTGGAAGGAAAGCCTCATTCAAAAGTCCGTTCACACACCTTGCCCTGTCGCCTTCGAAATGGGAGGTGGAAGTTGTTGGAGGACGATTCAGAGGTGTTTTTCCATGTCTAAAAATATGTATGAGCTAACGACCACGGAAAATGCTTGGAGATTACCATGAGAGGATCTAAATGTGGTCATACATTGCACTCCCGAACAGGCTTTTAATACACCAAGGGCTGGAGAGGAGGGAGAGCACGCGACGATTGTGAAAGAGAGCCAGAGAGAGCGAGAAAGAGAGCCAGAGAGAGAGCGTGAAACAGAGAGAGAGAGAGAGAGAGAAAGAGAACCAGAGTGAGAGAGAGAAAGCGAGCCACAGAGAGAGACAGAGAGAGAAAAAGAGAGCTACAGAGAGAGAGAGAATTAGAGCCACAGAGAGGGACAGAGAGAGTAACAGAGAGCCACAGAAAGAGACAGAGAGAGAAAAAGAGAGCGACGGAGAGAGAAAGACAGCGACAGAGAAAGACAGCCAAAGAGAGAGCAAAGGATAGCGATAGAGAAAGAAAGAGACTGAGATACAGAAAGAGAAACACTTTGAAAGGCATACCTGAGAATCATACCTAAAGATCCAAAGAGAGAGAGACAGAAAAGAGAAACAAAAGAGAGGAATATAGAGTGACGAAAAAGACAGCGGACGAGATGAGTAAACCGAGATATTTGTGAAAGAGAGCAAAAGTGCGAGTGAAAGAGAGGGTGAAAAATAAAGCAAAAGCGAGAGAGAACGCGAGACAGAAAAAGCGAACCACAGAGCGCGAGACGCAGAGAGCTAAAAACAGAAAAGAGTGAAAGAGATGAGTAAAAAGAGATAGTGTGAAACAGAGCAAATGAGAGCAAACAATAGATAAAGAGAGCCGGCGAGAGACAGAGGAAAAGAGAGAGAGAGTTCGAAACAGAGAGAGAGAAAGAGAGCGATAGAGGGAGAGACCAAAAGAGATAGACAAAGAGAAAATGGGAGAAAACAAAATAGCAAAAGACAGAGGGAAAGAGCAAAAGGGAGAGAGAAAAATAGCAAAAGAGAGAGAGAGAGAAAAAGCATCATATAGAGAGAAAGAGAAACAAAGAGAGAGAGAGAAAGAGCAAAAGAGAGAGAGAGAGAGACAGAAAGAGAAACACTTTGAAAGGCATACCTGAGAATCATACCTAAAGAGCTCTCCAAAGGAAAGTCCCAACCACCAAAATTTTTTCTTGATACCTTCTAAACCCCCATTTTTTTTACTGGACCTTCCCCTCACGCACGTTTGTAAGGCGAAGTCTCCACTGAAATCCTCTTTAACCTGCCCTATGCCTATGTACGACCCTAACCCTCAACAATACGAACAACTGGGAATGGAGATGAGTGAGAGGGAAGTTTTTAACACCCAACGTCTCCCAGGAGGAAGGGAGAGCAGAAGGAGAGACAAGGAAAGTGAGAGAATCTCATAAAAAACTCCGTATTAAGTTACTCACAATCGTAGAATAGAAGCTGATGTAATCTCTCTCGCATCACATGTTCTTCTCCAGGTAGGGGAAAAATGTGTGTGAGGAAAAACATACTTCCTTTTTCAGTTCCTGTATCATATACAAGGAGATTATTTACAAATTTATACGGTCGTACACATCCAGATGGATACTTATAAGTACGTCAAAGAATGAAGATACAGGCATTTTTTAACGTTTTTCTTTTTCTCATTGAAACTCTTTCAAAGGACTGGCACACATTCTTAGGTGTGCTCCTTCACCCTTTTTTTTTATTGCGGGGACCTCCTCCCAACAATCAATTGGGGTGTGCATATTAAATTTACTTGGAGGGAGCGAGCGCGGTCGGAGGAAAAGATGTAGACAATTAGAAAAGGAGAGAGAGGAAACAGAAAACTAATAACAAGGAGAAAACTAACATATGAAAAGAGATAAACGAAAGAAAGCAACAGAGAAAACTCAAGGATTGATGGGGAAAAGAAGAAATTATAGTAGAATGAAAGTGAGACATCGAAAGAAAGCATGAAAAGAATTTGCTGTAAAAACAGAGAGAAACTTAAAGACGTCGACCGAAGACAAGAATTAGGAGAAAGAAAGTGAAATAGCGACAGAAGGAATGCAGTAAAATAAATCACAAACAGATAGAAAATGAAAACAAGGAAGAGGAAATTAAAGGAACAGAGAACATAAAAATATTGAGAAAATTAAGGGAGAAAATGAAACAGAAAATTAAGAAAGGAAAATTGAAGAGAAAATGAAACAGAAAATTAAGAAAGGAAAATTGAAGAGAAAATGAAACAGAAAATTAAGAAAGGAAAATTGAAG
>JAQGBT010002399.1:0-24378 GCA_034698585.1 Disparrhopalites patrizii | reverse complement strand
TAAATTTTGCTCTTCATTTGTTAAATTTTGCTCTTCATTTGTTAAATTTTGCTCTTCATTTGTTAAATTTTGCTCTTTATTGGGTAAATTTTGCTCTTTGATAAATTTTGCTCTGTTTGGTAAATTTTGCTCTGTTTGGTAAATTTTGCTCTCTTAATGTTTTTGTATCCATTATAATTGGGTTATATAACAAAGCGAGAAATAAATGAATGTGTTTGTTCTCAATTCGCTAGGACTCGGAATCCGCCAAACCGTGGGAGGGCGTAAGAGCTACGACAGATTTTGGCGCCGAATGCTTTCAAGTTGGCCGTGGCGATGAAGATTGCCTCTTGCTCAACGTTTTTACGCCCTATTTGGTAAATGCTAAATTTTTCCCTCGCAATTACATATTTGTGAAAATTAATAACAATTAGCTGAAAACAGGAAAAATGTATATGTCTGTGACTGTCCAAATCTAGCCCGGATCCGGTAAGGGACCTCTACCGGTGCTCTTCTTCATTCACGGCGGGGCATTCATCATTGGCAGCGGAAATGTGTATGGCCCCACTTACTTTATGGACGAGGACGTTGTTTTGGTCACCATCAATTACCGCCTGGGCGCCTTCGGCTTCCTCAATCTGGGCCTGGATGAAGCCCCAGGAAATCAAGGCTTGAAGGACCAATTACTGGCTCTGCAATGGGTTCAAGAAAATATTGCTGCCTTTAACGGAGACCCCAAGCAAGTGACCCTTTTTGGGGAGTCGGCCGGGGCTGGCAGTGTCTCTTATCTGATGCTGACGCCACTTAGCAAAGGTACGAACAATTTTAGATCAATACAGTGGACTCTCGCTATAACAACCCTCAAGGGAAGGACCAAAATGGTTGTTATTGGAAAAGTTGCTATACGGAACATTTAATATGCACACTATATATACGAAGGGCTGGAAAATAAAGTAATTATAGAGAACAAGTTGTTATAAGGAGAGCTGTTATAGCGAGTCCACTGTATACATATTACGCAAATATTCTTTATTATGCAGTTAGTGATAGCAACGATCCGATTTGATGCAAAATTTTTAGTTGGATTTGTCGTGAAGCCCGAATCGAATCAAAATTCGCTATTTGAACCGATCATGCAAATGATTCTATTCGGTTCGATTCAAGCCCATGTATTTGAATCGAAACAAATGGAAAAATCCGATTCAGAATCGAATCTTTGCCATCCCTATAATGCAATATGTATTTAGCTATTATTTTTCATAGGACTTTTTCGTGGTGCCATCTCCCAAAGTGGAACCGCCCTCTGCCCTTGGGCATTCAACCCCAAAGGGGAAGATCATTCCATGTTGCTGGCTAAGAAGCTCAAGTGCACCGGAAGCAAAAAGGAGATGTTGGATTGCTTGGTTAAAATGGATAATATGGAGATTATAAATAACATACCCATAGACATTGTGCCAAAGGTAAATTTAGACGATTTAAAGCGTAATTGGGCGCGATCTACAATGGAGTCTCGTTATAATAGCATGTTTATTATGACATCAGGAAATAATTCACAGCAGCTCACAAATATACATAATATAAGTACATACAGTGGAGTCTCTATATAACAACTCTGAAGGGAAGTGCGGAACATATTGTTACTGGAAAATGTTGTTATATAGAACATTAAATATACACCTTACGCGTACGAGGGGCTCGAAAAATAATGTTGTTACCGAGAAATGTTGTTATAAAGAGACTTGTTATAGAGAGACTCCACTTTATTCTCTATACTAGCATTTGGGGTTTCGTTGGGTGCTGCTATAACGAGATTCCGTTGGATTTGGAATTATCTCACCATACAATACATACTGTAGTTAGCGCTACTATTTAAAATTTCGTGCACAGAATTTCGGGGAAGCAGAGGACGATCTAAAAGCCATGAGCTTTATTCCCACAGTGGAGAAGCGCGACGCAAAAACAAGTAGGATTTACCTTCCGAAAGCGCCGATGGAAATAATGAAGGCGGGGCAACATCAGAATGTCCCCTTGATCATGGGAGTGAACGCCAATGAGGGCTTTCTTTTCATTAATACACGTGAGATATCGCTCGACTTGCATAAATTTAACTAGGTGTGGCAACGATTTGATGCTGAATCGGATTTTTTTATTCCATTCGATTCAATTCAATTACTTGAAAATTTGATTCGATTTGACTCTGTGAATCGTATAAAATAATTCCGATTGAAGACGTAAATCGAATTAAATAATTCCGGTTCAAGACGTAAGTCAAATCAAATAATTCGATTCAAGATGTGAATCAAATGAAATAATTCCGACTGAAACCGTGAATATAATTAAATAATTCCGATTGAAACCGTAAATATAATTAAATAATTCCGATTCAAACCTAAAATATAATTAAATAATTCGATTCAAGACGTAAATCGAATCAAATAATTCGGTTCAAGACATAAATCTATTCAAATCATGCAAATCAAGGCGTAAATTGGATCATAAACTTTAACAGAAATTTGATTCATTCGATCCATTATTTAATACAACATTTTCGGATATTCTTCCGAAGCAGAGGAATAACCATGAAAAATGAAAATATTGGAGCAAAAAATCAACGGCAAATATTATATCAAGGTTACTTGCATTTGTTTGAAGTGGCAAATTAATTAACAGACTTTATTATATGCTAAAAATTTGCAAAAAGTGAAAAGAATATGTCGAAATAATATACTTTTTGGATCGTTTGAATCATGATTCGATTCAATTTGTGGCGTGAATCGAACCGAATCGAATTATTTGCATCATGATTCTTTGTTTTGCAGTGAAATTGAAATCCTCGGACACACGTGCGCAGATGGAGGCAGAATGGAACAAGATCGGGCCAGATGCCCTGCAGTACAAGCATTTGCCCAATAGAAATGAGATTTCGAAGAAGATTGAGGATTTCTACTTCCAGGATTTGAACACTCTCAAGGGGAATGTCTCCAATTTGTGCTCGGACCGGATGTTCAATTTCTGTGCGGAGCAGACGGCGGAGTTGTATGGCCGAAAAAATCCGGTTTACCTCTATCGGATGGACAAAAAGGGCGGGTTTAGTCTCATGTCTTTCTTCATGGGCGGAGAAAAGCCTCTGCGTAAGACCGCGACTACTTTTTTTTGATATGTCAGACTACCGTTTTAAATTATAATTTTCACAAGTTGTCGTTGAAATTTTGGAAATGCTATATCGAAAAAAATTGTGACAGTACCCACGCATGCGGACGAATTGACGTACCAGTGGAATTTCCTGTCCCCGTTCATCCCAGAAGAGGACGCCACCATCGACAAGAGTCATCCATTCTACGCATTTTCCTCGCAATTTGTGAAGATGTGGGCGCATTTTGCCACTACAGGGTAAACGTTCCAATCGGATCTAAAACGCTTTTAGTTTTTTCCAAGGAATGTTAAAACAAATTTTGTTGTGTACAATATTCTAGACATTCGTACAATTATTAATTTTAAACCTAATAATTAAATTTTTATTACAAAAATTCGTTTCTATAGTAAACCGATGACGGAATGGAATGGCAAGCCTCTCACGTGGGAGCCTTACGACCCAAAGACGTCCTTCCACTGGTTACATTTCGACGACGAGGCCAGTTTCCTTCCCGAAGATGCCGACTTGAAGAAACGAATGGGATTTTGGGCGTCACTCAATATTTAATTGGCAGTGCACATTTTATCCATCGTCCCGCGTTATGTATTACTAGCGGATGTATTTGTGTGGTTAAATTAAATTTGGCTCAGGCAAAAACATATAGCTAAATGATGTGAAAAGAAGCAAAATTGTCAGCAAAATGAAAAGTATATATAGCTATGCATATATACGTTAAACGCTTTTCAGCAGAAATTCGATGCAGATGTCCGATGTAGAAATCCGATGTAGCTTGACTTTATTGGCACTTTATAGGCGGGAGAATACACCTCTTTTTCCATACATAAATTTACGCACCTATTACGTCCTTACATGTTCATACATATCTGCGTACATATGTAGATAAGTTTGCTTGTTGAAGTAAATCTTACATACAGTGGAGTCGCTCCATAACAAGTCTCTTTATAACAACATTTACGTATAGCAACATTATTTTTTCCGCCCGTCGAACATGTAAAGTATATACATATTGTATGTTCTATATAACAGCATATCGCAATAACAATATGTTTTCCTTTTCCCATCAGTGTTGTTATAGAGAAATGGCTGTATCTACAATTTAATAGTGAGCAGCCTTTTACATAAAGAACTGTCATATATGTACATTTTTGAATTAATACTACATATATAGGGTGAGTCCGCCTAAGGGTGACAAACGTTTCCTGCAATCACAACGCATGGACAAATACTTTTTGTTGTATGTATGCAGCACCATTCAACCTGAGATCATACAGACTTTCAATTATTTTTGGTGCGAAATTCAAATTCGCGTCAGAGAGCAACACATTGCAAGTGTATAGTTTCCCAATTAAACTCATCAGTCAAATTTCCGTTAATAAATTTCTATTTTTTCCTCTGAGAACAGCTTCCAGCAGAACCAGCTTATATTTGACGATTGCCACTCCACACTTAAGTACTTTAAAAATTGCTGTTTTGTTCTCGCCCGAAGCAATGCTTTAACGTTTTAGAAAATAATTAATAGCGGCAGGTGAATTCTCCCAAATTTGGCACATGCACCCAAAAGTGACTTATTTTCTGCTCCAAAAGGAGACACAGTATATTTTCCTCATCCGCTACGAAAATTTATTCAGCTACTACCATTTGACATTGGGCCTACGACAAATAGAAAGCCAGGGGAACCTCATAATTACTCACCGTCAGTAGTAACTGAGGCCGCGTTATAAAACAATTGTTGTATTTTGGCTGTCAAAGTATTCATTTTTTGCTTTGCATTTTAGTCTGGAGATACTTTCGAATTGAACCATTCTACATTGTTAGAATGCTTTCCAAGTACTTAAGCGTCTGGAAAACCCCGGTAAATCATAATGTGACTCGCAGTCACCTTTAAAATTACTAACTGTCACCATTTGGCAAAACAATGTTTTTGACAATCCTAATATTTTGATTTATTGTACTGCTATATGGAACCTAGAGGTTGTTGAAAAGTATATAAATTAGTAAATGACATTTCATTGCATTATAATTTGAAAATAAATAAAATCTCTCATGGACACATTTTCAGACAAATGCCGTTGTTTTAAAACTATGTCACATTTAGGCGCACTCACCCTCTACCTACATAATTTAAACATAATTATCTATCTTCCGTCACCATCGTCAAGGGCCATGGGAGGAATCTCATCGCTATCCCCATCGTCCCCTGCGCTTTCATCACTGTTTCCAGAGCCTGAATTTTCGCTACTGCCACTTCCTTTTTCATTGCTGCTGGAGCCAACGGCCGTCTCGCTGCTTCCGCTATTTTTTTCGCTGCTATCGCTATTGTCCTCCGTTTCGTGGCTGCCACTATCGCTCTCATGACTCTGGCTTTCGTTCTCGTGACTCTGGCTATTGCTTTCATGGCTCTGACTCTCATGATCCTCGTTGCTGCCACTGTCCGGATCTCCGCCCCCGCCATTTCCGGCCTCTCCACTACCGCCATCTGCCGGCGGCGGACCATCGCCGTTTCCGCTATCTCCATCACCGGAATCGCCATTTCCGCTGTCTCCGTTGCCAGAATCGTCGTTGCCGCTGTCTCCATTGCCAGAATCACCATTGCCGCTGTCTCCTTGCTTGGCCATCATGGCGCTAATCAGTGGCGACGACTTGTAATGCCTGGCCAGACTTGCGCCAGATGCCGGGGCGGCAGTGAGGAGGAGGACGGCGCCCAAAATGGCGGCGATCAACATCACGGAAGTTTTCATGGTGGAAGTGTTTCTGAAAGTAAAATAAAATATTAGAATTAAATTACAATATTAAAATTAAATTAAAATATTAAAATTAAATCACAATATTAAAATTAAATCACAATATTAAAATTAAATTACAATATTAAAATTAAATTAAAACATTAAAATCAAATTAAAATATTTGTTATAGCAGATTGTAAATTTGAAATGCAAATTGTATAGCACTTGATCAAGAAAATATTTTGTGTTTTCACTCACCAATTATTGTAGTACACTCAAAAGAATTGAGAAGGAACCGTGTTTGTTGGATAACTGACGATTTGTGATTCTTTCGAGACTTTATATACATCAAATATATAAATTTCGTGCGTACAGGAAATTTTACCGAATTTTACCTGCTACGTACGACGGTACGACATTGGCCTCAAACGGAGCAAGATCCTTGGCACACGTATAGTCATTTATTACCGTTAAAATCATTTGAAGCTGTTGTGTTTGATTAAATTCATTGTCAGGTTAATTTCCTGGCAGCTTATCCTGAACCGGAGCTGCCCAGGCATGATTTAGTACAAGATAAGTAAATAGCCATTGTTTTATTTCCAGTCATTAGCTCGTGTCAGGGATTATGTACGACATTCAATTCTATGTGACACGGCTCAATTGCATGTGCAAATATCCCTGCAAATTTACTTCTAATGTGAACCGCACGCATTCACATTACATACAATTATTTCAACAAATAATTGCATGTATGCTTAAACAATTATTGAGAGGAGCATTTTATTTAACTTCGTCTCTTTACCTATATTTGTGTGTTGACGTAGAGCCTAAATATGGAAATGATTTGTTACTTTTTTGCTCATCCAACTGTCAAATGAATTCTTGGAGGATGCAGCAAAATTTTGGATGAGTAACGATATGCTCTGGAGAATTCAGCTTATTCTTCTGTCTTCTAAAATTCAAAAAGTGTTTAAAAAACTGAAATCAAAAACATTGAAATGATCCAGAAAATTCCTACCGTGAAGTCTCGTTATAACAACACCCAACGGAACAAGAAATTTTGCTGTTATGAAATTTTTGGCTACTGCTGTTATAGGAAACAAATTTAGCATGCTTTTGATATACTCACCAAGTCAAAGAAGACTCCTGTACATAATTCATGGTCTTATTATTCGTAATACAGTCAACTCTCACTATAACAGGTCTCTCAATAAAAGCAGTCTTACTATAACAGCATCCTGGGATCCATCAGACAGCTTTATAATGTAAGCAGCTCCTTATATAGCAGCACTTTCTATAATACCATTTTGCTATAACAGCATTTTCTTTCTATAACAGCATTCAGCCACCATCAAGTACCGCTTTCACATTAACGTTTTCCCTATAAAAAAAAAACTTGAACTTTTCAATAACACAAATTTTTTTCAACGATTCAACATTTTTACTAAAATTGCGGAACTATTGATATATTTGAATAAATTATGAAGCAATTACCTGGAATTGGTCTTGATTAATAAATATTATTATTTTTTACCCAATTTTTTAGTCGACTGTGATATTATTCGTGCATGGAGCTGCCTATAATGAGATCCGTGCAGGTACAGTGGAGTCTCTCTAAAACAACGCTGAAGGGAAGGAAAATAATATTGTTACCGGGAAATGTTGTTACATGGAACATTAAATATGTCCTTTACATATACAAAGGGCGGAAAAAATAATATTGTCATATAGAAATAGTGTTATAAAGAGACTTGTCATAGAGAGACTCCACCGTAGTATGGAATGTATTATTACGCGTCAAATTATTACGCGTAAAAAGGATGACCTCTGCGTGTCCGGGAGTATCCAGAAACGTGGAAAAAAAAGAAAAAGGGGGAACTTAATTAAAACGAAAGATCAAAGAGAGAAAGAGAGACAGCGAAAGAGAAAAAAGACGAGAGATTATAAGAGAAGGAAGTATGAAGTTCTCCACATAAAAAATGGGGCTGAATCATGTAAGTTTTATCACAGAGATAATTTATTAGTGACTAATTCAATGTCCATCTCCTCATAAATCATCTAGAAATGCTTACAAATAGCATTATGTATCGTTTCCAACTCCAGATTTTTTACTTTCAATGGACGGCACTTCCCCTTCCACCGCACGAAACAATCCAGAATAATGTCCATCCAGGAAAGGACAAAGGGTAAATTGTTACGGGAAAAAAATTCCCTCTAATATCATTCTCACGGAAAAACTTTTTTTGGAGGTTCTGGACTTTCTGTATGTCCAGGGAACTTTTAGAAGTGTGTCGGATAAGAGGAAAGTCGTAAAACTACACAGTAAAAAATAAGTTGTGTTCAAGGAAAGATATGAGAAAATAATTTGAAGTGATCCTGCCTCCGGAAATGGTCTTGGAAGCATTTCTCTCTCTCTTCTGCTGTCTCCTTCTTCAGGTTGACAAAGCATTGGCCATTCCCCTCAATGTGAGTCAAGGCGAGTTGATTGGGAAGACGTCGCTGTCTCGAAATGGAAGGGAGTACTTTCACTTCTCGGGCATTCCTTACGGTGTCGTCAAGTACAGATTTATGGTATGTTTCATTTTCATTGTTTTTATTGGATAAATCATTTCTGGCTTTTTTTCGGACTCAATGTATGTATGGGATTGCTTTTAGAGTGCTTTGTACAGTGAACAAAGTTTTCAAGGGGAGGGGCTAATAATTTTGTAAAGAAAAGACCACTTTAGGAAAATCGACTTCAGGAGTTTTATGTGAAAGATATCTCGTGAGAGCTACAAATTGCTTAGTATTTAGGAGGTGGACATATTCCAGGGAATGAGAAGTTATTTTACGGGCGAAAATGGCCTGAATCGAATGAATTTATTCCTAGATTTTAAATCGATTTTTATTCGTTATCGAATCACAATTCAATTTCCTTTCCAACGCTCTATATTTTATCCATTTGAAACTGAAAGTATTACAGAAAATAATTATACATTAATATGTATTATATAATAATAATATAATACATCATAAATAACATAAATAAAAGATACTAATAAATAAATAAACATATTAATAATGATTATTTATTTAATCACTTTTTGACCTCAACTAGTACAAGTTGCAACTGCGTGTTAAATAATTACATAAATCATATATTACAGATAGGTACATAAATTTTAATATATAATAAATTCGAGATTGATGTCAAAATTGTTACTTGATTGGAAAATGAATTTAGATAGCAAATTGATTAGAAATGGAAGGTTTGAAATTAATTTAAAAATTGGAATTGGAACAATTAAATTAATTTGAAGTTGAAACATTTATTTTAGACGTTTGTATACAGAATAAAATTTAAAATTGATTTAAAACATTGTTAATTAATTCGACATTTTAATTAGCCTAGCAATGGTTGCTTACATAAAGTGACACTAAACCGGTAGGATTATCTTCATTTAGAATCTAAATTTTATTCATTCATGTAAAATTTTGAATTTATGAAATTTAATACGGAAATTGCAAATCTTTTTTTGAATTTTTGAATTCAACACGGTAGAAATAGAAAATTCCGTGTTGGACATAGATTTTTTCAGCATAGACAACATTATTTGAAATTTACCCTGGAAATTTATTGTCCGCGGTGATCTGGCAAGTAAATATAAGGGGGAGAAAGAATTTTTTATTTTTTGCAGAAATATTTTTTTCGCCGTCGAGCTGACCTTGGAGCTGAATTTTGCTTCGAGATTGAAGTTAAGGTGGCAATTAGATTAATTTTTTGAATACCAAAACATGTATTTTTGTTGAGCAGGAGGCGGAGCCTGCCGGACCGTGGGCGGGGATTTTTGATGCGTCCCAATATGGCGTCGGATGCTTGACCCACGAAAACTGCCTCTCACTCAACGTTTTCACACCAGTCTTGGTATGCCCCTGTCTAAAAATTTGTAATTAAATATAGCGGACATTAAACAACTTCCCCAAGCAACTGTGCAATACTGAACAAACGTTCAAATAGTTACTGACATTCTTCCTGATCACTTTCAGCCCGGCGAGGGCACCACTCTCCTTCCGGTGATGTTCTGGATCCACGGCGGTGCCTTCCAGTTCGGCTCTTCCGGCGAATACGGCCCAGAATACATGATGGACGAAGATGTGGTCCTCATCAGCATCAATTACCGACTCGGAGTCTACGGCTTCTTCTCCCTGGACATGGATGAAGCCCCGGGGAATTTGGGCATGAAGGACATGGTCCTGGCTTTGAAATGGGCGCGGGACAATGCTCACTTCTTCAATGGGGACAAAGACCAAGTGACGATCTTCGGCGAGTCTGCCGGCGGCGTTGCCGTGTCCTTGCTCGTCTTGTCCCCACTGACACAAGGTACAGCCTTTTGCCCGCATTTCACTACAAAGCCCCTCCATATGTTAAAAAGTGTTTATAACTAAATTAATAATTACGATTTTAAAAAATCCCGCCTTTTTCAAAATCATAATTTAAAACAATATTTGACAGGTCTTTTCCACCGAGCCATTGCCCAAAGCGGGACTGCCCTGGTTCCTTGGGCTTGTCGGGAAGATACAAAAACGGAGTCACGCTTGTTGGCGCGGGTGCTAGGTTGTGAAGGCTCGGATGCGAAGGTCCTCAAGTGCATGCGCAGAATTCCATCTTACAAATTGTGGGCTGCCAGGAGTGCCGGGAGTATAATTGTGAGTCCCTTTTCAAACTATTTTTGTAGTAAATCGTCGTTTAAGAACCAAAAATCACTATAAGCACGTAAGACTAAAGGCAAAACTATAAAGCAAAACTGACAAATTGTGAAAAAAATTCTGAAAAACAGATGCGCTATACTCATGTGCTACAGAAATGAGCTACAGAAATTGGTTAAGTGTTCCCGCTTTCCTGCTGCCTATAGCCCAAAAATAATAAAAATACTTGTAGGTGCAGAATTTCATTGTAGTTTCTGTTCCAGAAGTTATATCCTGACCTGATAACAATTAGCTGAGTTAACGCCGTAAGTTGGCCAATTTTTATCGGATCAGGGTATAACTTCTGGAATATAACCACAAACACATTCTGCACCAACACATAGTTTTATCATATTTTTGATTATTTTTGGACTGCGGTCGACTCTATCTATAATGGTTAGCAAAAAGAACCTAAATTTAACCCTTATAGAGAATAACCGATATAAGGAATAATACAAAATCGTTATATAGAAAAACTTTTAATGGCAGGGGAATCAAAATTAGAGAAAACCGATATAGGGAGAGAAATATGCGAAGGCGTGGCCTAAAACCGTTATAGAGAAGAATGCTAAACGGCGGGGGCTTCAAAGGTAGTGCAAAAACCGTTATAGAGAGAGAACTATGCGAAGGCCTGGTCTAAACCCGTCATAGGGAGAGAGGCTGAATGGTGGGGGTTTCAAAACTTACCCGTTATAGAGAAAAAACTGTAATAAATAAAACCGTTATAGAGAGTGAATTTATCTTAGTAAATATCTCGGGTGGGTTTGTGAACACCGTTATAGTGCGGAAACTGTTATAGGGAGACCCGTTATAGGGAGAATCAACTGTATAGGCAACAGCAAGGTGGGAAAATTCTGTAGCCCATTTTTGTAGCGCAACCTTAGCGCATATGCTTTACAGAATTTGTGTCACTTATTGTTAGTCAGTTTTTCTTTTAAGGAATTTTTCTTGATAGTTGGTTTTGCCATTAGTTTTACGTGGTTTTGGTCACTTTTGGTTCTTAAGCGACGATATTACCAAAATTACTCGTCACAATACCAAAGCATGTTGAACGAAATTGGAACCACCATTCGAAATTATTTGACAGCCACCCAATTTTGTCGTACCAATGATCTTCGTGCCAACGGTGGAGCGTCGGGAGCCATCGGACAAATCCACAAAATTCCTTTCCGAATCCCCAATTGAAATACTCAAGAAAGGGGAATTCCAGCCCGTCCCATTCATTCTAGGGAACAACAAATACGAATTGGGATTCCTGCATGTGGCTTGTTAGTGACACCTTTTTTTTTTACAAAACAGTTATTACCTATACATTGTGCATAAATACGTATGACAGAAAGGTCTAATATGACAAAATAATAATGATTTTTGTGTCTCCTATAGTCTCTATAGTATCCAACGACACCTTGAAGAATCTCATCCCATTCATTGGGCCCAGGAACTTTGGCTACTATGACAGGCCGAATGCGGCGGAGATTAGTAAAGGCATTCAAAAGTTGTACTTCGAGGATATCACCCACACGGATCCCCAGGCCGTTTGGCAAATGATTGCCAATGACAGAGCGTTCTTTACCGGCACCAGGCTATTCGGCCAATTGTATGCTTCCAAGGCACCCACCTACATGTACTTTTTCGATCTCCATGGATATTCCGCCATCATACCTTATCTCACCCAAAACAGTAAGTCATGCCGTATGTTCGCCAAAAAACTCAACCGGCTCTTCTGCTGATAACTTCTCTACAACATGGCGGAGGCAGAAGAGCACTACCTTGTTGGAATTCTAGCAAAGCCAGCTTTCAGAATTGATAAGTAATTCACAACGATTACACTTATACATAATGACAACTGAAATGCTTTAAAAAAATCCCGTGTTAACATATGGAGGTTAGCAAATTTTCTGACTGGGCAATTTTAGTTTATGCAATATTTTCAGATTGTAAATGATAGCTTGTTGGAATTGTAAAAAGTCAGGTTTTCAGAATGGGTAAGCGATTACATCTACAATATTTCCATTCAAAAGGTACAGGAAAATAATGGCATGAAGTTTTTCCAATGTAAGCAAACGACACCGCCAGAATGCGTAACCCGTGCAGAAGTTTTTTAAGGAACTTTTCGCAAATAATCTTCCGGTGCGATAGAAATTTCCGTTGACGACATTTGCTGTAGTCAAATGATTTTAAATTTCCCGCAATATTTGTCATTACCAATTGCATAAGTTTTACAGCGACATGGACAAAAGAGTAAAGGTTCTGCGTAATTAAATCATGCTGCAAGTACTTATATTCAATTTTTATATCTCGGACTAGAAAGTAAACTTTTTTGGAGTAAAATCTCCAGGTAAACATTTAAATTTGCAGCTCCTGCAAGACAGAGCAGTGAAAAAAAGATAAATACAAAATTTCATTAACATCCCGAAAATTTTGAAAAAATAAAATTGCTCTGGACGAGGTCTTGTTAACTCCCATATATTAACATGTAAAAATTATGTTAACGCATTTCACTTGCAATTAATTTAAAACTTAAAGGTTTAGAATAAACCTACTTATCAATTCTGAAAGCTGGACGTCTTAGCACTCCAACAAGCTAATGCTCTCGTGTGTTGGCCCTGTTGTAGAGCAATTATGAGCAGAAGAATCTATTGCGTTGTTCGAACGAACGTAAGGGCCTTTCTACAGCAAATCTTTAAATTACGTTTTAAAAAATTTGAATAAAATTGTTTGCGTGAAGCACCTCAACATACGGATGAAATGCAGTACCAATTCGCTCTGACGAAGCCCCCGTATTTCGGCAGGGATTTGATTCCCAAAGGACACCATTTGTACGAGTTCTCCATGGATTTCATTCGGCTTTGGACTCAATTTGCGAAAACTGGGTCTGATATCCTTTTGTTTACATAACATTTTGCCCTGCTCTTGACATGTTGAAACACACGGCCATGAAAAACGGAAGTGTAACCCGTGCAAATCTGGAATGTTGATAACAGGAAACCTGGAGGCACCTTCCTCTCCAAGGAAGTCATGTGGGACCCGTACACATCCGAGAGTCTCATGTGGATTCACTTCAACAAGGACGAAGTCCTCCAATCCCGCGAGACAGACTCCTTTCAAAGGAGAATGAACTTCTGGGCTCAAATGTATTCACTATAGAGAATTAAACTATTTGGAAGCGCTTGCCTGGTGACGGAATCAGCATTGTTACCCATAAATGTATTTGCACCATGCACCACGCATGGTTAATGTTGCAGGCTTTGAATGCAATAATTTATTGTTACTATTACAATTACTATTTACTACTATAGTTTTATTGTTCCGTTAATTGAGTGCACAGGCATACTTATGTTAATTAATTTTAATTTTTAATGATCCACGGATCTTGAATAATACATATATATGTAACAATCCGTGGGATTTGTTGCACTGTTGACTTTTCATTCCAATGCTACATATATGTATGTATTAAATATTTATTTTCTGACAGCGCTAAATTGCATTACAAGCCAATTTCGATGTTCTAATTTATTTTCATGAGCGTTGTTGACTGTTAAATACTTGGCGCAGCATGAAGTCGCAAACCTTTGACGTATTGCATTTCACAGCGAAGCACAGCAAGACAATTTTAATTTTGTGGATCATATTACGCTCATATAGGGAGGACAATTAAAATTTAAAATGGTACTTTTTTCCTTCCAGTCTTAAAATAATGTTATTTTTCGACAAATACCGCACAAAAGTCGCCGTCGGGTTTGCTCTCAACGGTCATAGAATATAATCTGGAAGGGTGATGTACAGTGGAGTCTCTCTCTATATATGTATAACAACTCTGAAGGGAAGGACGAAAAATATTGTTACAGGGAAAAGTTGTTATATAGAACATTAAATATGTACCTTACATGTACGAGGGGCTGGAAAAATAAGGTTGTTACACAGAGATGTTGTTATAAAGAGACTTGTTATACCGAGACTCCACTGTATCTGTTGATATGTTTATGGATTACAAAGATAATCTGAATCCATTGTAACGAATAGGCTGCTCATACATTTCGTCAACTGAGTATTTCCCTATTCAATCCATCAATCACATATAGAGGAATATTTAAATGCGTCAAGTGTTTTAGGAAAAAATAAAGGCTCTGCCAGGACTCGAACCAGGATACGTTAGATTACATTTCCACGCACATCCAGCTCTGGCCTCCGAGGCTCTCCATCTGGAGAAGCTCTGTCTATCCGACCACATCTCACACATGCAAATGACCTTTGCCTTCCTTATACCATATGCTGAGTGGCGTTAACCTGTATATAGGGAACACTATAGTCGTCCAAACCGTGATAATACGCAATTCCGTCATGGGACAATTGAGGAAGTGAAAAGGATGTAAAAGGATCGTTCAACAAGTACAATATTTTTAAAGGGGCATGGTTTTAAATTAATTACATACTTTAATTTACATTGTTGAAACAAATAATTTCATGTTGGCTTGGACAACCGAAAGGAGCAATTCCACTACTTTTTAAACATATGCATTAAAAATATTCAGGAATATTCCTTCATGTATCCACATTGAATGTAAAAATAGAAATGGTTTATTGCCTTTTTGCTCAACCACTTACGTTAAGTTTAGTGCTTCATGGATAACGCTTGAAGCTGAATGATTTCAAATAGCGTCATATCCGGGAAATTTCAGCTCATGCTTTCAAATGATTCAAAATTGAGGCATAAAATGTTTAAAATATCCTGTTATCAAGTGGTTCAAGTTTAAGTGCAAATTTCTGATGAACACTTAAACCATGCATGCCCATATTTGTATAAGACGCCAAGTGCCAAAGAAACGTTTTTGAAATGCAGTTTGCACACTGTTCGAAATAGCTTTGGAGGAATTAAATAAAATCTCCGGCGCCATTCCTTTGCAATATTGGTTTTCTGGAATATTCACATGTTTAAACTTGGCGCAAAAAATAGCCACAAAACTGCTAACAGTGTATCTTTTATCCAAATAATAATTCACAAGCGTGACTAATTCAATATCCATCACCGCAATCATACAAACCTATACAAATGGTATTATTACAGTGGACTCTCTCTATAACAACTCTCCATATAACAACTTCTTCTTTATAACAACTTTATTTTTCAACCCTTCGTATATGCAGTGTACATATAAAATGTTCCATATAACAACTTTTCCATATAAGAATCATTTTGCCCCTTCTCTTCAGGGTTGTTATAGCGAGAGTCCACTGTAGTGTTATTACGTATTGTTGGTTTCCCACTTCAGATTTGTTGCAACCAAAGGACAGCACTTCTCCGTCCACCACACGAAACACTCCACATTAAAGTCTATCCAGGAAAGGACAAAGGGTAAATTGTTACGAAAAATAAATTTTCCCTCTAATATCTTTCTCAGGGACAAGCGTTTTTAGGAGCCTCCACTTTCTGCATGTACAGCGAACATTTACAAGAGTGTCGGATACGAGATAAGTCGTAAAAATACACAGCAAAAAATAGCAGAAGTTTTGCTCAACGAAAGATATAACAAAATAATTTGTAGTGGTCGTGGCTCCGGAAATGATCTTACAAACATTTTTCTTTCTCTTCTGCTGTCTCCTTCTTCGGGTTGACCCAGCATTGGCCGTTCCCCTCAACGTGAGTCAAGGCGAGTTGATTGGGAAGACGTCGCTGTCTCGCAATGGAAGGGAGTACTTTCACTTCTCGGGCATTCCTTATGGCGTCGTCAAGTACAGATTTATGGTATGCTTCATTATCATTGTTTTTATAGGAAAAATCCTTTCTTGTTTTTTTTTCGGACTCGATGTATGTATGGGATTGCTTTTAGGGTGCTTTTTACAGTGAACAAGCTTTTTAGTGGGAGGGGCTTATGATTTTGGAAAGAAAATATCACTTTTTAGGCGTTTCATCCTTGGGCGTTTTATGTGACGAGTTTATTGGCCGAATAATTTGGCCTTTTGCACGATTGAATTTATTTAAGGATTTTAAATCGATTTTAATTCTAAATCGAATCACAATAAATTTACTTTTCGGGGATATTCATTGAAATACGATAAAAGTATTATCTTTGCTAAGCAGGAGGCGAAACCTGCCGGATCTTGGGATGGCATTTTAAATGCTTCTCAATATGGCGCAGAATGCGGGAACCATGAAGACTGCCTCTCACTCAACGTTTTTACACCAGTCTTGGTATGCCCCTGAAAAACGTCTAATTTGTAATTAAATCGCCGTCTATGATCAATTTCCCTGAGAAACTGTGCAATACTGAACAAACGTACAAATAGTTACTGACATTCTTCCTGATCACTTTCAGCCCGGCGAGAGCACCACTCTCCTTCCGGTGATGTTCTGGATCCACGGCGGTGCCTTCCAGTTCGGCTCTTCCGGCGAATACGGCCCAGAATACATGATGGACGAAGATGTGGTCCTCATCAGCATCAATTACCGACTCGGAGTCTACGGCTTCTTCTCCCTGGACATGGATGAAGCCCCGGGGAATTTGGGCATGAAGGACATGGTCCTGGCTTTGAAATGGGCGCGGGACAATGCTCACTTCTTCAATGGGGACAAAGACCAAGTGACGATCTTCGGCGAGTCTGCCGGCGGCGTTGCCGTGTCCTTGCTCGTCTTGTCCCCGCTTGCACAAGGTACAGCACAAGGAATTTCTCTACCAACCTCCTCCATATGTTAAATTGTGTTCATAATTTAATTAATAATTCCAACTTTTAAAAATTCCGATTGTTTCAAAGTCATACTGGAGTAAAACAAAATTTGGTAGGTCTTTTCCACCGAGCCATTGCCCAAAGCGGGACTGCCCTAGTTCCTTGGGCTGTTCGGGAGGATACAAAAGCCGAGTCACGTGCGCTGGCTCGGACGCTGGGTTGTAATGGCTCGGATGCGAAGGTCCTCAAGTGCATGCGCCGGGTTTCCGCCAACAAATTGTGGGTTGCGAAGAGCGTCAAGGGATTATTTGTGAGAGCCGTTTGTCCGATTTAATTCAGCACATTTTCGTATGATAAAACTTCTCTCTAGACATAGCGTACAGGGGGGGTTTGACTGAAATTAAAAATTATTTTAATGGATTATTTATTATTATATTTTATTATATGCTACGGTTTTATAGCCACAAACTTTCGTTGCACCGATGAGCTTCGTGCCCACAGTGGAGCGTCGGAAACCGTCCAACAAATCCACAAATTTCCTTCCCGAGCCACCAATCAAAATTTTGAAGAAGGGGAAATTCCAGCCGGTCCCTTTCATTCTAGGCAACAATAAACATGAATTGGGATTCATGACGTTTACGCGTAAAGATTATTTACAGATTTTGGGGGAAATATATTATCGGAATTATACAGTCGACTCTCCCTATACCGGCCCTCCTATAAGAGCACTTACTCTATAAAAGCCGTGCTGAATCCCCCCTACGGCTTTACCATGCAAAGTGCGCTCTCTATAAGAGCACTCCCTATAACAGCAGTTGCTCTATAACAGCAGGGTATTTTCTTCCCACGGTCATATTCCTCTCACTAATAACAGCACTTTCTTCCTATAAGAGCATTAGCACCTAAGTCAGACATTCCTTCAGCATTTACTTTTTCTCTATAACAGCACCGGAACTCTATACCAGCACAATTTTATTCTTTTGTTACTGAAATGTAAATATTTACGCCCAATTGTGTAAATATTGTTAGAATTTGGAAAATTATCAACGGTAAACCTGAAAATAATCTTAATTAATTATTATTAATATTTTTAACTAATTCTCTATACCAGCAGTTCGTTATAAGAGTACTTTTTCTGGTGCAAATGGGGTGTTCTTATAGAGAGAGTCGACTGTATTATTGAAAGACATATGTATTTTTGTAATTACATTATTGAAATTTGAATTATATTTTTGGTATTATATCATTGGAATTATACTACATTGGAATATTTTATTGGATATTAGATATTATCATGGAAATTTTTGTGTCTCGTACAGTCTCCCTCGTTCCCCAAATAATCCTGAAGAACCTCATCTCTGCCGTGGGGCCCAGAACCTTTGGTTACTATGGCAGGCCCGATGCCGGACGAATTACGGAAGGCATCCAAAAGACGTACTTCGAGGACATCACCGACACGGGTTTCCAGTCTGTCTGGCACTTGATAGCCAATGACAGAGCGTTTTTCACCGGCACCAGATTATTCGGCCAACTGTATGCCGCAAAAGCACCCACATACCTCTACTTTTTTGACCTCCCCGGCAATTCCGCCGTAGTGCCTTTCGTCACTAAAAACAGTGAGATTAACATCCCACATTTGCCTGGAAACCCTTTAGCTATAAATAATTAATTTTAAAAATAATTTACAAAAAATCATATCAACATATGTTTGCGTAGCTCCACAACATGCCGATGAGCTCCAGTACCAATTTGCCTTGACAAATCCCCCGTATTTTGGCAGGGATTTGTTTCCCAAAGGACACCGACTGTACAAGTTCTCAAGGGATTTCATTCGACTTTGGACGGAATTTGCTAAAACTGGGTCTGAATACGTGCTTAATTTGATTTTTTTGTGATAATTTATGATGGATTATCTATGCTTATTTACATTATTCCATGTCGTAATGTTACATGTGTATACATATATAGAAAGACAGCTACCTATATATGAAAAATGAAATGGTGGCTCATGATAATTTTTTGGATTGTTGCAGAAAACCTGGAAAAACGTCCAAAGATGGCGTTTGGGACGCATACACCCCCAAGAATCTCATGTGGCTTCACATTAACAAGCATAAAGTCCGGCAATTCCGCGAGACTGATTCCTTTCAACGGAGAATGAACTTTTGGGCTTCAATACAGAAATGAATTCGCTAGCAATAAATTCAGATTGCAGATACAGTCGGCTCTCACTTTAACAGCACCTTATCTGCACACGAAATTTTAGTGATATTTTGAGTGAATTTTAGTGATAGATAATGTGATGCTGCTTTTGAAAATTGGGTAAAAAATAATAATATTAATTAACCAAGACCAATTTAAGGTACAGTGGAGTCTCTCTATAACAAGTCTCTTTACAACAGCATTTCTCTATAACGACATTATTTTTTCCGCCCTTCGTGCTTCTAAAGTACATATTTTATGTTCTATATATAACAACATTTTCCAGTAACAATATTTTTTCCTCTTCCCTTGAATGTTGTTATAGAGAGACTCCACCGTAATCGCTTCATAATTTAATAAAATAATCCAATATGTACGCAATTTTACTAAAAAATGCTGAATTTTCGTTGAAAAAGGAAACAATTTGTGTTATTGAAAAGTTCAACTGCTGTTATTAGAGAAAACTTTAATGTTAAAGGGATACTTGACGGTGGCTGAATGCTGTTATAGAAAGAAAATGCTGTTATAGTGAGAAAAATGTGGTCTACAGGGAAGGAAAAATCCTGCTGTTATAGAAAAATGTTGTTATGGCAAGTGCTGTTATAGAAGGAGCCGTTTACATTATAAAGCTCTCGGATGATCCCAGGCTGCTGTTATATAGTGAAAGTGCTCTTGTAGAGAGAGCTGTTATGTATAGTGAGAGTCGACTATATTGCATTATAGTGATTCGAAGCATAATTCAAGGTTAATGCTGCAGGCATTTTACGTTATACAGTCGATTCTCTCTATAAAGGGCCTCCTTATAGCGGTTTTCGCACTATAACAGTGTTCGCAAACCCGCCCGAGAGTTTAACTATGACAAATTAACTCTCTATAACGGTTTTGTCTATTACAGTTTTTTCTCTATAACAGGGAAGTTTTGAATCCCTCACCATTCGGCCTCTCTTCCTATAATGGTTTGAGGCCACGCCTTTGCATACTTCTCTCTCTATCACGTTTTTTGCACTAGCTTTGAATCCCCCGTCATTTAGCTTTCTTCTCTATAAAACGGTTTTAGGCCACGCCTCGCATATTTCTCTCCCTATACCGGTTTTTCTTTAATTTTGAATCCCCCGCCATTAAATATTTTTCTCTATAACGATCTTGCATTTTTTCCTGATACCGGTTACTCTCTATAACGGCTTAGCAAAAAGCACCTACATGTATAATTTATCCCATAGTGGGATAGTAATGCAATTAATTAAGCAATTAAATAAGTATGCAAGTTTGCACTTTGAATAGTAATAAACATCGTAGAATTTCCACCGTAAAGTACGACAGAAAACCATGCTTTTGCGTATTTAATAACACTGCCAAGGATATCTGGCTGTGACAGCGGAATCTTTCTGAAAAATCCTCCAAATATCCAATTATAATTTTCTAAATTGACTTAACCTCGGTCAGTGCCCTTGCAATAACGGTGTCGGCTGCTCTAGCCTTAAAAGGTTGTTCGAAGCCTGGAAAAAAGTTGATGGTGCCAAATAATTTATCATCCCCCAAAAACTTTCTCCGGTACACAAAGTCCACTTCTTTTGTAAGTTGTTAAAACACTTTTTGACCATCACGGAGGAAAATATCGGGGGGAGTGTCCAGCCAAAAGTGAAAAGAAAGTCCAAGTTTTGCCCCGTCAAAGAAATTTGTCATGGGAAAGTCTTATATGTACAGTTTAGCCCTCATAAATCCCCATTTTTTGTTCTCCTCACAACTTCTTTTGCTCCGTGCATTAACTACAGGAGACGCTGGGTGCTCCCTGACGCCACCAACTATCTATAAGCATTCCCTGGATTTTTTTATCATCCGAACCCACAAAATCGGGAGCTTGAAAAAATCCTTGAATATACTTGGATATTTTCGGCAGTCTTTTCCCCCTCCAGCTCCTTAATCAATCCACAGGGAAATTGGGAAGGGGAATAATAATCATAATAAATCCGGGCAGAAAATTATTTTTGGAGGCATCGTCTCAGTATGGTATATTGTATAGGGAATTTTTAGGCCTGAGAACGGTGGGAAAAATGCGTGGAAAATCCTCCCTCGTATTTATGAGAAGTCGTCCTCCCACGTGCAGGAAGTGCGTCTTCAACCCTTCAACACATAACTTTTGCTTCATTTGAAACTGTGACGCGTCATTATGTCTGCATTGAAGCTAGTACTTTCACTTTCCTGGCTCTTCTTTGCCGTGTGTGTACGTCCTTCCTGGTCGCCACTGTTTTATATCTCTTTCTACCTCGATCACTTCTTCCTCGTGTCTCCTTCTTCTCAGTGCGTCTCTTTCTACTCTTCTCCCTTTTTCTTCTATTTCCTCCGCCACCTTCTCCCTCCTCTCTTTTCTTCTTTCTCTCTCTCTCTTTTATTTCCGTCAAATTTTCTCTAGTTTGTCTTTCTCTCTCGCGCTTTCTCGCTGTCTTCCTTGTCTTTCGGTCTTGCTCCTTTTCTCTCTCACCACTCTCTCTTTCCACCACGTTTGATCTCTCACCTTCCCTCTCTCCTTCTATCTTTGCTCAAGTTTTTCTCATTCTTACTTTCTCTGTCTCTTACTCTCTCTCTCTTTCTCTCACGTATTCTCTCTCTTTTTGCTCAAATTTTTCTATTTCTTTATTTCTCTCTCTCTCTCTCTCTCTTTCTTAACTCTCTCATTATCACTTTCTCCTTCTCTCCTTGTTCAAGTTATTCTCTTTCTTTCTCTCACTCTCTTTCTTTCTCTCTAATTGTAAGTCTTTCTTTCTTTCTCTCTCTCTATCTCTCTAACTCGTTCTTTCTCTCACTCTCTTTTATTCTATCTTTCACTCTCTTTCTCACTCTCTTTTATTCTTTCTTTCTCTTTTTCTTTCTATCTCTCTCTTTCTCATTTTCTGTCGCTCCTTGCTCAATTTATTTTCTTTCTTTCTCTCTCTCTCTCTCTCTCATTCTCATTCTCTCTCTCTCTTACTTGTTTATCTCTCTCCAATTTTCACTTTCCTTCTCTTTTTACGCAAATTTTTCTCTTTCTTTCTGTCCCCCTTGTTTCACGCTTTGTCTCAATTTTTTCTCTTTGTCTTTTTCTCTCGCCTTCTTTCGATAGCTTTTTCGTTTCGTCGATATATGTATCTCTGTTTTCTTCTCTCTCTCTCTCTCCCTCTCTCTCTTTCATTACAGAATTTATTTCCCCTAGTGCCTCTTGCTTTCTCTTTCCCTTGTTCTCTCTGTTTCCATTTATTTCTCTCTTCCCCTTCCTCTTCCCTCTGTTATTTTTCTTCATTTTCGTGCTTCCTCAATCTCTCCGTTTCTTTTCTCTCTTTTTTTCCACGTGTTTAAATTCCTCCTTGTAACTCTCAGTTCTCAATCTCTCTCTTCCCTTCTCTTTCGCTCCACCGCTCCTCTTTCATTTCCTCCCCTCTCGCTTGCTCCATTTCTAATTCACATATACATACTCTGTCTCTCTCTCTCTTCATTTCTCTCTCTCTCTCTCTCTGCGAATGTTTGTATGTTTCTGTCCCCATTAAAATCAGCGAACCATAGAAAAGCTGCGTAAGTGTAAGAGTCGACCATAACCTTGTTTGCCCCTTTTGGTATGCGTATAGACTGTGTACGTTGGGAAGTGCGTAATTTTTTTTGTGTGCGTATCAAAATCCATCGGCAGTGGAGCATGGAGAAAATTGAAATAATGCAATAAAATCATACAGTCCAACCCCCCCAACTTCTTGACTTCTTTATGCGTAGAAGCAAGGAGAGCGGATTCAGCTTTCTTTTTATGACCAAAATCCATGGGAGGAAGGAAGAGCAGAATGAATTTTCTCTTCCTTTCACCTACTTTTTTATTCTCAGTCTTGTGTCCCTAAAAATTGGACTTAAAAAAACTCTTACGGAACTTGCGGAGGAAAGTCACCCTAAAAAATCCAGTTTTTCTCTACTTTGCAAATCGCCAAGCGCAGACTATTGGAATTCCAGTACCTTTTTCCATTGTCTTGCGTAATTGTTGCAAAGATTTCCCGTAAATTCCTCCATTTACTCAAATGGCCATCCATTTTTTTCTCTCGAAAAAAGAATATTCACGGGATTTTTTCCATCTCAATTCTCTGTCCTTATTGTAACATACGTACATGTTAAAAATGTATCTTTATCCCATGGAATTGCTTCCAATTTGTTGAAAAGAAACTACAAATGATACGTTCCCTTAACACTAAACGAGTAGGCCGGGAGTTATTAGGCCCATAAAAAAGGCGGTCGTCAAAGTGCAAACAGTCGGGTATTTTTTTTTCTTCCCATTTTTTCATTTCCTTCAACACATCTCATGTTTCTCCCGTGTTTTTCTTCTTATTCTTAAACGTTGATATTTACACACACATCCTATAACATTTCACTGTCTTCCCTTTCTCCAATATTGCCTATAAAATTGGGTAACTCGAACTCCAAGAAAAATAGAGCGGGGATGTTTGTACAAGGGACAAATGAGTCTCCATGCCACCTGTCCTTCCCAGCCATCGGAGGAGGAATTTCCCGGCTAAACAGCCGAGATTAATGAACATCTCACCGCGCATTTATCACTCGATACTTATCCTCTCCCGTTACTGTCGGAGCTCTCACTTTACCCGCCTTTTCCATCTAATTCTGCCCGTCTTTTGGAGATCCGTCAAAGATCTTTCTTCCAACACTTTTCTACCACTTTCCTCCCTTGCCATTTGATGTATACAGTCGACTCTCTCTATAGCAGCACCCTATCTGCACCAGAAAAATTGCTTTATATAACGAACTAATGGTATAGAGAATTAGTTAAAAAAATATTAATAATAATTAATTAAGATTATTTTCAGGCTTACCTTTGGTAATTTTCCAAATGCTAACAATATTTACACAATTGGGCGTAAATATTTACATTTCAGTAACAAAAGAATAAAATTGTGCTGGTATAGAGTT
>JAQGBT010002398.1:0-24380 GCA_034698585.1 Disparrhopalites patrizii | reverse complement strand
TCTCTCTCAGTCTCTCTTTATTTATCCCGATCTCTCTTTCTCTCTCTGTGTTTCTCTCTCTCTCTGTCGTTCTTTCTCTCTCTCTGTCTTTCTCTCTCTCTCTCCCTTTCTCTCAATATTTCTCTTTATTTTTCTCGTGTCTCTTTATTTTTCTCGATCTCGGTCACTTTATTTCTCTCACTGTCTTCTTTCTCTCGGTATCTGAATATTTATTTCTCCCGCTCTCTCTCGCTCTGTCTCTCTGTTTCTTTCTGTCGCTCACTTTGTCTCGTGCTCTTTCTCTCTTTCCTTCCCCCACTCTATCTCTCTTTCTGTCGCGCTCGTTGTCTCTCTCTCTCTCTCTCTCTCTCTCTGTTTCTCGCTCTTCCTCTGTGTTTCTTTCTCTCAGCCTTCCTTGCTCCTCACATTTCCCTCGCAGTTTCTCTCTCTTTCTCCTCTGGCATAGCCGTCATATCCCTGTAAGTGAAAAAGGCGCTCACGTGCGTGTGAATGTATGTGCTTTGTACATGGCTTAACACACACCACATGATTATGCATTTCCCACACGTTTTCCAAGCCCCACCTTGTACTCGAGTACTCAACCAGAGTGACATTTTTTTCCGTTTCAACTTTCAAGTGTAATTATAATATTCGGTATTATTTATTTTATCTAATATTTTATGTGTCGTCTTGATTTCACGTCACATTTTAATGTATTATATGTTTTAGTTACCTGTGATTTTTTACTACAATTAGATGCGACTGGATGGAAATGTCTGGATTTAGCTTGAGCATGTGGAACCTGTGCAACTTGTAGGAGAGGTAAATAAATACGGTGAAACATGTGATAGATCTGCAAGCAAGAATTTACAACAGGAATGTTAAAGTTCAGTAATAAAAGGGTTTCTTTCTTTGTGGTATTCTTTGTGTTTGTTTGCTTAATCCGACTGATAATTCTGTATTAGTATGTAGAAAATAAGGAAAAGAGCCTATATTCCCTTTAAATCTGTATTTCTGTATGTATTATAAGGTATAGGTGTGAAATTATAACAAATGCACAAGGTCGATTGGGAATCCACAACATTCAAATGGGCACTTTTATCCATTGTTCGCCCGTGCCGGTCTTCCTTTTCAATATGAACAATATGCCCCTTTCCCCCGCTTTGGAAAAAAACCAGGGATTTTATGAGGCCCAAGTTTCTCCCGGAGGTTTTTTGCTTTCACAAACCACCCTGTATGTATGAGTTACATAGTTGCTTATGGACACATGATAATAGGTATGCTTGTTGAAGAAAAAGATAATTTTCTTTCTCAATTAAGGCACTCTTTATACAATTTGAAATTTTAATGTGAGTTTTATGCCTAGATTTAAAAGGCAGTCCAAAGCTTAGTAATCATTTTTACTTTTGAATGGGATGTTATTTTCCTGTCTTCTTCGTTTTGCGTGGGGCAAAATGGTATACCATGTGTATATAGTGAATACGTAGAATGCAATGCATTTCCAGGGAAAACATGTGGCTATCCCGAGATGCCTTTTGATACGTGAATATATTAATATATAGACTGAATGCGTTTTTCTGGTAATTCGGGGAAGTCCCCATCACCGTGCCACTTGCCAGGACAGACATTCAGGAATAAGAAACGGGATGCTTTTTTTTTGTCCTTTTGTATTTCTATAGATATACGTATGTTTTACTTTCTTTGTGTGTAAAAGGAAGGACATGAACTTCCTGGAAGAAACATCTATAGAGGAGGAGGGAAAAAGATGGAATATCTCATCTTCAAAATTGAATGAAGGTAGGTCATTGCTAATGTTTTTTTTGTGGAATATGCTCCTCCGATTTAATATTTGGTGGGAATCCTTTTTTTTTTTTTTACAACTAGGAAGCAATTCCCTTGTCCTGGACATACACATGTATTGTGTTTGTAGAATCTGAAATTGGAAGGGGAATGGACTAATCCTTTTTTATATTATTATATGATGAGGATATTACCGTTAATCTGTGTGATTCCACTGTGGTTGTTGTCCCATATTTACTGGCTATACAATTCCTGCTTTTAAAGCTAATGGTAGGGGGAGGAGGGGGATAATATTTTTTTTTTTAACAAAAATACTTTGGTGCGTGTATGAAAATGAAAGAAAAAAACTGGAGGGAGAAAGGGTATTATGAGGAAAACTGATTTTTTTTTCGTTACCAGTCCATCAGGAATCCATATAAAAGCATTTATGGTGGGCAGGAACCTATTCATTTGTTTCTTGTTCGAATAATTGTGAAGTATACAAATACAAAAAGGAAATATAAACCTATTGCCAGTATTTGGTATCACATTGTGCCCCTACAACAATTTCAGGGGGTTGAGTCTATACGTTAATATAGTAAAACTCCAGAAGTAATTTAGTAGTTCCTTTTTTCAGGTGAAATCCTACAGTCTGCCGAATCCTAGTTTGTACACGTGTAAATGCAACCCTGTCATATCTGGGATTTCTTTTTTGTTAAAAAAAAAAGACTTGTAGTGCAGTGACATGCAAAGAAAAGTTCGATACATCAAATAGAAATAATTTTTTGGAGAGAACGTGGAAACAAATTCATCAGGGGCAAACATATTGGGGAAAGAGCCAGTAGTTATATGTGTGTTAAGGAAAAGTTTTTTTTCCTAAGCTCACACCAGTACATTTTTAGTATGTGGGTCTTTTAGTAGTACTACGCGTCTTGTGCCTTAATATGCTCACTATTTACTACACTTTACATGCATATTCCGTGGGGCACAATGTGGACAAGCACTGTGTGTAAAAGGCAGAACGTGATGTTACTGGGAGAGAGAGAGAGAGAGATGTGTGCACATAGAATGGAGTTTTTGAGATTACTTTTTTTTAGCAGGGATGAAAAAATTTATCGTGATTAAAATGATGATGATGGCATGTGAGATATTCGTTCACGACTAGTAAAGGCAGCAGTATTTTTAGAGCTTTTTATTATCACTAGCTCTCTCTCTCTCTCTTTGCCCCTCTCTTTCTCTCTCTCTCTGTCGCTTTTTCTGCCTTTCTCTGGAGTTTCACAGGATACACGCTTAAGCATACGGAAATGTACATATTTTTCTCGTGTCGAGAGACAAACCCACATCAGAGGCAGAAAGAGGAGAGAGAGGTAGAGAGAGAGATGAGAGAGAGAGAGAGATGAGAGAGAGGGAGGGATGAGAGAGAGATAGAGAATAAAATTCTGTAGGATGTATATTTTGTCCGGCGTGCTTTACTGTGAAAATTCTGCTGCAATATGTGTATACATATGCGTTCTTGCTCGATTCCTGCAAATCCGTTCGTATTTTTACATATGACGAGGATATAAAAGGAACATACAGATATAAGCCAGTTTCCTACACACTGACCCCTCTAATTTTAATTTGGGATCTTTTTGCTTTGTGTCCTCATGCATACGATGTGTTTTTCCCCTTGATAAGGGGAAGAGACTCGAGGAATGCTTTTTTTTTTGTACTAGTCGTAGGAAGGATCTCATGAATTTTTTTTTTTTACAACCAACTATAGAATTCACATATCCTTTTTATGCTCACTACACTACTGTGATGAGGCAGGGGAGTCAAAAATCCAAATGGTTAAACCACCATGAGATTCTTCATGTTGCGTTTCATTAGCCTCCAAATACGATATTATGTATGTTTGTATATATTATAAGGATTCGAGTACGTCCACAGCCACATCCCATACAGTTTTATATTCCACGCAGACAATTACAAAGAAGGATTTTTTTTTGCGTTTCTAAAGTAAAACGTATTTTTAAAAAAAGTCATTATTCATTACACGGAATTGGACAGCATGGAATTTCTAGATTTCCAACCTCTCCGATTGCGGTTTTCTTATTATTACGAAAATCATTTCTAGACCCTCGCGATTATCCTCCATACAAAAGTGCGATGGCCAGTGATGGTGAAAAGTTTGGGAGAAAAAATAATAATAGCATCACAATCTGAATGATTAGACCATGTGGGGTGAAATACGTCAATTGGCCAGTGTATTGTTGGTACTGAGACTGAAGGGAAATACACGCTAATAATAATGGAATTAAACAAATGATTTATTTATTTTCCAGGCGATTATCACTTGATCTATAATTGAATTGAACCCTTCACTGTTGACTATTCTGGTTTCTGGACTTGTAAAAAGTCTTTTATTTATTTTGAAGAGGTCGTTCTGGTAAATTACTGTAGTATATTATAATTCTGGGTCCATATGTGTATAGGTATTGACATAAGCATAAAAAAAAAAGATACAGTGACACTTGGCAGACACATTTATTATGGTCGACGATTTCAAATAAAAATGTTTCGAGACTATTAAAAGGTTTCAAATTCCGTCCATACCAACACTTTTTTGTCCCCGGTCCCCATTGCGGACCTTTCATGGTGGGGAAGTGTTAGAGTATATGATACGGTCAGACGGGATTTTGGTAAAGAGAATTTTATTCAGTTTTTGAATTTATTATTATTATATTCCTCGTGAATGAAGCACTTGACAAAGCTTCTCTATACCTCTGTATAACATGCGTTTTACTCAAAGGTTCTTTTTTTCCTTGTGGACACTCTCTATATAATGCAGTCTCTGGGTGAAAACATTTTTTTTGCCTCCTTACCTGCCTGCATCTATTTTCTATCAAGTGGCAGTAGTGCTTCCAGCAGCAGTAGTGCTTGCACCATTGGCACCATAATACAATTTCACTGAAAAAAAAGATGCACGGTTCTTGTGTAAAGATATAAAAGCAATATATATATATATGTATATGTATTTATCTGGTGCAGTCACATGCTTTTTTCTATTTGATTTCAAAGTGTCCCCCTCCAGAGAGTAAACGTTTTTTTTCTATTTCTCCACCGTCTCCTTTCTTATCAATAAAGATAGCAAATCAATATTTTCTGCATTCATTCTATACACAGTTGTAGGGTTCTTTCTTTCTTTCTTTTGCTCAATAGAAGTAAAGTGTATTATGGCTTTTTTTTTTTGTGTACACATACACACTAGCACTTGATGTCTCTATTCACTTCTCTATACCATGTATAGGGAGGAAGGGGAGAAGTTGAATGGCCATATAGTCCCATATATACATTCTTTGTTCATTGATTGAACGGGTAAAAAGGATGTGGTGCACCTACGCCTTTGCATAATTACCAGTTTCCCCTCTCTCTCTGCCTCTTATGGTGAAAATTCCATATAATATATCCATTTCAATTAAGCTCCATAAAAGTCATCCCTTGAAAGAACTGTACACCATTTTTTTTATATTCTTTTTTCCTACTTCCATTCCGGTATATGAATGTACACATTATCCTCCTCTTGAGAGGGGCATTTTCTTGGTAGGTGATACATTTTTGCATGGAAAAGAAAAAGGCAAACCTGTTGATAAGAAAGGAATTTTAAGTACTTTTTGCGTACAACGCTTCCTGGATAGATTTTTTTTCGTCTGTTTACTTTGCCATTTTCCAGGCAATTATCCTGTGGGGCAATGGAATGGATGAAAACTTGAATGGATCTGGAGAATGTAGCCATTAGTATTTTTTTTAAACAGGAAAGAAGCAAGAGTTTTGCTCTCATTGATTTCCGGCACATTGCATTTAAATTCAAATCTGTCTAAATTGATTCCGTATGCACGGACACCTTTCTTACTACACCCCCATGACATTTAACCACAGGGCTTTTATCTGCTTTTTTATGATAAATTCTATGCGTGCGTACAGAGAGAAAGAGAGAGAGAGGGGGGGGAGGATAGAGTAAAAATGGGAAGGACGTTGACGTTAATTGTTGGTCACAATAATTGCAGGTGAATGTATTTTTTATGGCTTGTGTGTGTACACATGCCGGGGATGTGTTTTTGCTACTGTTACTTGTCGTTCTGCTGCCAAGTTAAATTAACACGCAACTATAGTATATGTTTTTTCATGGGATATGTACGATATATTTTTTTGGATTGTGCCTTATTTTTTTTTTTTTACTACTGCTATTTACTACATACACATCCAAAGCCCTTCTTTTCCCTTTGTCATGGAGAAATATTGAAAACAAAAGGCTTTTTGACACCTAATCATTCGCCACACTCAAACGTAGCAGTTTTTTTTACTATCCTCCATTCACACGGTTGATGGGGGAGGAATTCACCCGTTACAAATATCTCTTTGCTTGCCCATCATTTTATTTGGAAGAGATTGCAAGAAAAAATCCTTTGTATTGCAATTTTTTTTTTTGGTTGTGTATGTTTTCTATAAATAAAAGACTGAGACTTTTAGAACCGCAAAAATCAGGATCGGGTTAAAAAAGCATGGAATTATTATTTTTTTGGTTTCTTCCATTTTTTTTGTATGAAAACAAACGGTAGAAGAAATGCAATCCGCACACTTGAGATTATAGCGTGATATTGTGCAGCATAAATTTATTTTTAGGTTTGGTTTTTATTTTTCAAAAAAAAGAGCACAATGCACCGGGAATATAACGGGATGTGATTTTTTCTTCTGATTGCATTTCTGTATCTGTCGGTTACTTGAAAAACCTTCCCATTCGTCCGTAGCTATCTTGTGACCGAATAAAATTACACTATTTCTTGTGTACGGTAAGCCCGACACAGTTCGTGGGTGCCGAGGTAGCTTCTGTGTGACAGGACTTGTAAAGGTGACACCATTTCTGCTTTGTTAGTACCTGTCCTACAGTACAGTAAAGGACATCGAAATTTTAATCACTGATTGACGTATAACAGAAATATTTGTCTGTAATAAATAAACTATTATTGTATCTTTTGGAAATGCCAATTTTCAGGAAAGAAATCTTCCCTTATTTCTCCACATCATAAATTCTCTTTCAAAAGAGTTTGTCATGCCAAATCAGCATCTAAAATACGCAAATATATAAACATTCCTGCTGAAATCATCCCCGGTGATTACATGAAGAAAAAAGTTGGCCAAAAAAAAAAAAATCCTCTCTTCAACACACTAATGATGAGCGCGGAAATAATTTTTCTTCCTTAATGCTCATGGAATGTGTATAATTAGTTTCTTGCAAATCCTTATTATCGTACAGCTAAGCTTTGAAAATCCACCTTCTATCTGCAGTACTTTTCAATCTCCCCTTCTCTGTTCCTTCCTTTCCGCATCCTATAAAATACATATAATCCCATCAAATACATAGAAGATCTGATGATACAAAATAAGGCAACGCAATGTAGTGGTGGGAGTAAGATCATTTTAATTTCTTTCCAATTTGTGCAAAAATAAACCTTCCATCTCCACATAATTAGTATTGCATTACCATTTGCGAACACACCCAAACGTTCCTGCTCCTACATGCATATGGAATATGACTAGATGCCATGTGGATATAGGCATATATAATCATATGGAAGTCTTCCTAGTTAGCCCCGGCTATTCACACATGTTTTTTTTTTGCACCACCAGAAACCCACACATGCTGAGACTCTTGTGAATAATGAAGCTCTCTCTCTCTCTCTCTCGTTTGGAGTAAAAGCTAAAAGGAAATTACAGCATACAAATGATGTAGTAGTGGTTTGACAACCATTAATTTTTGAAACTTGAGAGACTTCACATTAGTTTGATGATGATGACGACCATGATGATGATGATGATAATATTTTTGATGACAAAGTATAGAAAAAGAAGCGCACGACAAGGAAGGAAGGAGAGAGAGAGAGAGAAAGGACAAGACACATGATTACTCTTGAAAATCAGGATTGACAGTCCATGTGGAAGAAATAAGGGAGAAAGAGGGAAAAGGAAAAGGGTTACGCAGAGAGACAGAGAGGATTTCGGGAACTCATGGCTGGATGCTTATTAAGTAGGTACCGGCCTTTGTTTCTTTCCCTCATGGAATAGAAAACACCTGTATACTCAAGAACAATGAGATTTCCCCCTCCCCGCTTCATGTTCTAATTAATACTTTACATAAGCAAATAAATAGAGGCCGACGAATATGAGAAACTATTTCCACGTCACTTTTGCCTCCAACCTTTCCCTCACCAAAAAATACATGAAATTCCACCTATGGATGTACAGCATGGATTCAAATATGCACCCATCTCCTTGTGGTGCACTTCTCATTCCCTTGATTCATAACTTATGTACTATATATTTCTGTTTCAACAATGTTTCTTTTATCCCCTACAAATATAAAGTGGGATAGCTTATTTTGAAGAGTATTTACAATGTCGGTGAATTCATTTTTTGAGACACCCACGGGTTTGGAGGGGAAGGTTTTAAGGTAAGGAAACGGAATGAAAAAGAAAGACAGGAATGAGTACATTATTAATAAGGAAGTACTATGAAGGAGTAGCTGAAGACAAATTATATAGTTCCTCTCCCCCTCAAATAATATTATTTTATTGCTGGGAAAAAATAATGGATATCAGTCACGATAACGATATACGGTAAAAAAAATGTCATTTCGAAAGGAAATAGTCATCCGGACGACCCTTTACTGTGCACGCGAATTCATGACAAAAAAAAAATATTGGGAGGATATAATTTATTAATGGGACATTTCTTAAGTCCCCGTACTTGTTCAAATTATTAATGAGAGATTTCTTAAGCTCCAGTACTTGTTCAAATTACTGTGCACATGCACTGCGTTTACGTACTTAGAACGTACTCTGTATCATCTAATTTTGATTATCCTCGCCGTTTACTTGAAAACGGAATTAAATTAAAAAATCCCATACTTTGAGGTGGAATTGGCGAGATTTAAAATAGGAATGTTTTTCGAAAGTATAGGAACTGTCAGACAAACTGAAAAATCTGTTTACTACACAATCTCAACCATCACGGTGGCGTTCACATTTGTTTTTCCACGGGAGGATTCTAGGAAATACAGAAGGAACATATGTGTGCTTTTCAATAGATTTCTTTTCCTATTTCTGTCTCTCCATTTAAATACACACTCACATGTATAGACAAATAACATGTTATTTGGAGACCTAGATGACTGCGTATGAGAATTCGTCCTTTTCGTTCCTTTCCCCCCCCCCAACTTTTCCCATCTCCTGAGTGAGACAAATCTAAATTTGTAATATGGATATGTATATTCATGTGAGGATGTGGCATATATGAATAGGAGAAGGTGTAAGAAGAGTCCCCACCACTACCTTTACAAGTTTTTAAATGGATTTTTACAATTTACTTCAATTAAAGACGATACACTTTGATGCCTCTCGTCGTGAGCCTGCCTCTGCGCTCCGATGCGCACTTTTAACATACACAGTCAAGTCAATTGAGGAGGACGGGCACGGAACCGTGTGTTATAGGCCGTAAGAACGACAGCACAAATCGTCTTAATGAATAATGAGTTCTAAATATAATGAGTTCAAAACTTGAACTGAAAGAAAAAAAAATCCCACTCAACCGTTACGATGAGAAGCATTGCTAGAAAGAGAGAGAGAGAGGCAGAAAGACAGAAATGCAAAGATTTCCTTAGCGAATCTGTGAAATCTCACTTCTCTTCATGTAGTACTACCGTATTTCTTCTTACTCTAAATGCATTTAACAATCTAAGGTTTAAATCCTGTAAAATTAATTGTCTTTTTTCCCTCGTTTTCTTTTTTTTTTCTTTCGTCTTCTTCCCCCCTCCCCACACTTCCCATTTGTAAATCATGTCAAGCTCGAAATTTTTTCTTCTTCCAACGTTTAAAAACAACAAGAAGAGAGAAAGAGAGATGCACAGAGAAGGATGATCGCTGGTGATTCCATTGACAATAATAAAGTGCATGTGTTTTGTAGGCCGTTCATGAACCGTATTTTTTCCCCTTGAAAACTCTTTGTTTACCATTGGAAAATTGAAAGAATTCACAAAGATTTCTTGGCTTCCGAGCCACATGTTGAATTTGAAAGGCGTGTGTATGTGAGCAAAAGAGAGAGAGAGAGAGGGAGAGAGAAAGAACTAGAGAGGAGAGATCCTGACATCAAATGACCTGCAACAACAATGTCATGAAAAGAAGAAGAAAAAGAAGAGAAAGAGAGAGAGAGAGAGAAAAAGAGAAAAAAAAGAATGCAATTCCCTTCCCTTAGGAGTTAGAAATACAATCTCAGCATGAGTCACTCAGGAGGCATAAATCTTTATATTGTGTAGAGATCCAGCACACAACCAAATTCTACACGATTTACTACTACTATGCACTTATTGCACTAAAAAGTACAGATATATGGTGGTAGCACATAGCCCCTGAAAAATAAGTTTATCCTCCTCTTTCTCCTCTTCGCCCATTCCCATGTACGTGTAAGCACCACAGAGGTATTTCCCAAAAAGTAGAAGAATTCTTCTAGACAAATCACAAAATTTGATGAATCTCCCCCAAAAGAGTCCGAAAAAATTCTCTCTCCTCCCCCTCCTTATTTGTCAAGTCTCTCGAGAGTAAAAAAAAAAAAAGAAGAGCATATAATGAACACCCACATGACTTCATAGCCAACTCTGCCATGTATGTAATGGGCAAAAATATAATTTTTTTTTACCTTAGAAGATGCCTTTCAATTACAAAAGCTGCACTCACACCCCTTTTGTCATAAATATGAAAGAGGGCGGGTAGATATAAAAACTTTTTTTTAATGAATTATTCACTCTCCCAGTCTACAGTTGCAGACTTAATTACAACACAAAGTGTGAGAGAGAAAGGGTACTTACTTGAAAAAAAGGAGGAATTCAAAGGAAAGGGGTAAAAAGCAAAAAAAAAACTAAAACTACATATTATACTACAACATCCACTTTACCACCACGTGGAATTCACAGGAGGGAAAGTTTTTTTTTTTTTTGCTTTAAATTTTAATAAGAGTAATAAAAAAATCCACACAAAGGTAATAACAAAATTTTTTGGAACTAGACTGTATTTTCACAGACAAAAGACTTTTACATAGGAGTGTAAGGAGTAAGTTGTGTGTGTATTTCTACTATATGTGTGTTTGGGGAAGCATTGATAAAAGCAAAAGCTGGAGTGTTCCTCTCTCTCTCTCTGTACATTTGTTATGAGTGCTTGTACATACATGAAAGAGCTAAAGAGAGAGAGAGAGACTGAGAGACAGAGAGAAAGAGAGAGAGAGAGAAAACAAGAATGGCTTGTCTCTCTCTCTCTGTTCTTCTCTCTCACCCTCGCCACCGCACCAGTGAAAATTTTTCTTGAATGGAACTTCAAGCTGAACTTAACCGTACCTCACTGTCAAATGATCCTAAGAAATACACAAAGGAGTCCCTGAACAAATTTATGTGTCCCACTGTAATAGTAATAATAATAACTACATACTTTTTACTCCCCAGTTCTTGGTACTTTCTAAGGGTTATATAACCACACGGAGAAAAGCGGACTAGGAGATATACTATATGGGGGAAAGATGAGTTTTTGAAACATCCTTCTGAACCCCATAACACCAACTGCATTCTACTACTCTATAAGTGGCGGTAGTAGTATTCCAAGGACTTTTTACAAGAGTTTCTCCTTCTGCGGTGGAAGTACAAAACAAAAACAGAGAGAGAGAAAGAGAGAGAGAGAGATCTATTCCTTTTTTTTACTCACTGAATTTGACCTGGCAATTCATCCATTTTTTTCCCATGGCTTTCGCATATCTACGAGTAAGTATGATCATGTTGTCTCCTGGAACTGTTGGGTGAAGTGTACTCTAGCTAGTCTTTATAGAAGAGAGTAGAGAGAGAGAGAGAGAATCAGGGGAAAAAATTCTTCTACAGCTCGTGTTACCCATTGAGGAAGAAAGATTCTGTATGGCGGAGGACAGGATGATATGAGTGGGTTGTTTTTCCCGTTCAAAATATCAAATCAACCGTGCACTAACAGCACACACTACAGCCGACCCTGAGAGGATACAGGAAAACTCCGACATATACAGACATACGTCCTTTTAATATGGCCTTTCCTCCCTTAAAAAAAAGAAGAAAAACTCAAAATACTTATAGATATACACACATCAAAATGATCGACACCCTGGAGGTTCAGTGTGCCCCAAAAAATTCTTGGGAAATGGATGAACACTGAAAATGTACATATTACATATGTATATACACCCATTCTACTATAGCATGAGTGGACGCTAATGAAATTAGCATGTCTTGTATAAAATCTTAATGATTCTCACTCATTCACGGGTTATTCCTTTTGCCATATATTTGTGGAAATATTGTAGGTACTCACAGGAGTATATCCTTTCCCCATTATATTCTAACCTACCCGTCCCTCGTACTTACTCCCACCTAGCATTTTAGAGGGGATTCCGAATGTTATTGAGATCTTTCAAGCGTGACTGTATAGAAGAGGCGGTGGGGAGAGATCCTCTTTTGCTCCCACATTGAAGGTTCAAAGTAAAAGTTGGTTCTCTAAAAATGAGGGGAGATTTTTAAGGAAGAAAAAAGTATCCCCCTGTACTATACACATATACATACATACATCCGTTGTGAGGGAAGCAGTAGGTATAGCGGTAATAATAATGATAATTCATAAGCAAAAGGCATTGAAGGAGAAGAAGTAGGAGACATTATGGGAAGAAGAAAGGAGGAATTATTATGTATAAATGAGAAACTTGAAACAAATACGACTTGACAGTCTGCCCCGTGATTGGGAACTGAATACACGCTTTTCATGATTAATAATAATGCCCATAGAGACAACGGTGTATGTGCTTCCCTTTAGATCTACCAAACGGTTGAGGGAGACTCAGGCTCCCTCACCTCACAGGGAAAGTAAAGGGAAAAAGGCTTGATGGTGATGATGATGATGATGATTTTGAGCCGGTAAACTTTTATAATACCTATACACAGTTACAGGGAGTCTCATGAGAAGAGAGAGAGAGAGAGAGAGAGAGAGAGAAGAGGGAAATCTACAAGTACTAGTTCAAAAAGGAGATTTTTTTTTCACTTTGAAACATTGAGCCCTGTTGCTACGACTAGAAGTAGTAATAGTAGTAGTAGTCGTAGTAGCAGTAGGTTCTTTGCAGTAATATTTTCTGTATTAGGCTTAAGGCTAGTTGATTTTCATTCTCATGGGATATTTCTTGGTTCATCTGGTATGTTGGAGGAACTCTCAGGTAGAAATAATTTCACATACATACACACAAGCCGTGTGTGTGTAGCTCCCATTCAAACTGGGAATTCACCCTGATTAGACAAATAGTAGTAGTAGTTGTGGTAGTAGTAGTCCTCCTGAAGCACACCGTGGACCGGGAGCTAATGTGTATACATCATGGATATGTACTTGACAAGGAGAGGAGAGGGGAAAAAAAAAGATTTTTATGTACATACACGTTCCTCCTTGTCAAAGAGATGGGATTAGATGGTTTATATATATACGTATATATATTTTTACACACACATACCCCCACCACACACAACTGGCTAAGTACAGAATCCCAAAAATACAAGGTTCCTCTCATACATACAGGGGTATATCATATGTACATGGGTTTCCTTGGGTATGGACCAGGTTGGGGAATTTATATAAGGGGGAGGGGAAGCAGGTAAGGGATATATCTATACATATATAGGGAGAGGAGTTTTGAGAACGTCGGATTAAAATGCCAAGGGAGCACCCCTTGCCGAGAGAAGGGTCACACAATGAGCGATGGTAGACGGTTTGGACCCTTGCATTTTTGTTTGTTCCGAACCGACCATCAAAAACTTGAAGAGCTCTACTGTAGCTCCTATTTACTCTCTCTCTCTCTCTTTCCTTCTCTCTCTCCTTCTCTCTCTCCTTCTCTCTCTCTCTCTCCCATGGCATACGTTTACACACTCCCGTAAATACATATCTAGGCACAAGGGAATTGGTGGATTGCAAATGTATACCTCTGAGCTACTCCTGTGCGTACCTTATGTACGTAATGTATGAAAGGATACACGTGAACATATTTTCACCCTCCTTGTCATTGTCGGATTTTTTTTTTCTCGCCTAAATGTTCAAAACATCATGCCATCACCATAACCCCCTGAAAGAGTGAGAGAGAGAGAGAGGAAGGGAGATTTTTATATGTATACCCAAGTACTGGTTTCACCGGTACATGCGAAAGAGAAGCTCACCTTTTATCAAAATCTTCACCTACTTCCATACATATCGGTAGAATGTCAGTATGTACGTGACATGTTTGGGGGCTCCCTTGAACCAACAACATTATTACGGTGGACGATTCCGGGGCACACAAAAATTCGGATTTGGTGCATTGAGCAGTACTCCAACGTACATACTGGTATGTACTGGTTCTATACCTAAGGGGTAGGAATAGAGAGAGAGAGAGAGAGAAAGAGAGAGAGACAGAGAGAGAGAGACAGGGAGAGAGAAAAATTTCTTTACTATGGGAATTTTTTTCGGACTACTAAAGGACTCCCCTAAATGTTGATGCCTTGATGGTGATGCGACAGGAGCAGGAAAGAAGGCCCAGGTGTACAACTTGCACAGATTTTAGGGTCCTCTCTCTCTCTCTCTTTGCTCATAATAAAATAGGGGGCATAAATTATTTTACAGGGGTTACACTGGTGGTCTTTAGTCTCTCTCTCTCTCTCTCTCTCTCTGCTAAACTCCATATGGATCAGTGTGGGTTTATGTGGTACATATTCCTCTCTCTCTGTATTTGTCCCCTACTAGAAAGACAACCCAATATGCAGGCTTTTGCTAAGCATGGGACGTATGGCATTTCCTCTAGCATTCACACCTAGTTGCAGTAGCTTTAAAGCTTATTTTCCCTGTCACACAACGGTCCTCTTCTAAGTTGAGAATCGTAGGGTCCATGTACGTTAAGGATTTCCACGTCCCCAAAACCCGTCAACATCCCTACATTTGAACGTGATTTCCCAACACGGGGGAATTTTTTTTCTTATATGTATCCATCAATGGCCAGGAGGAAAAAAAAATACACTACACCGTCGAATGTTTCACGCAAAAATTGTACAAGAATAGAGAGAGAGAGAGAGAGAGAGAGAGAGAGAGAATAATCGAGGGGGGACACACCTCATAACGCATCTGTAGAGAGGCACAGAGGTGTTGTGGAGCTTCCCACAATAGTCATTCTCATTTTTTCTCTGTCATACGCACAAACTAGAAGAGTAAGTAGAACCATTATGTACATATGTATTTTCATGTGTGAACTGGATGCATGGTAATAATAGCTGTTCAACTCTCTTTTGCTGTTTGCATACAAAATCAGGCGTTCACAGACTTCTCAAAATCCTCTGACGGCTCTCTCTCTCTCCCTCGGAAGGGGTGTCAAGAATCGGGGAGAAAGAACAAATAGAAGCTAATAGCGTTACCTTTTTAAGGACCTTCTTTGCCTTCTCCCACACCTTCATGAGTTAATCCATTATTTAATTACCTTTACAGGAACCCGAATGTCTTGGAGAAGGTTTTTATTAGTACAAGCACACACACAGGTAAATAAACGGGCATAAATTATGACTAATGGCTTCTGCAAGTTACCGGCAATATTACAACGTGGATTTTATTACTTTTTGAACGATGATCTTCAACCTTTACTAAAGGTTCATAGAGAGAAAGAGAGAGAGAGAGAGAGAGATATTCAACGGATATGCATTGGAAGACAGGATGAAAAATTTCATGATTTGAACCTGACTGTCTGTTAAAAACAATCATTACTCTCCCAACAGAGCATTTCAACCACCGTGACCATCATACACTGGAACTTGCATGCAAAGCATTGTGTTATTTATAGGAGGAAGTTCAATGTGCATACGTGTGCATCTTTCTTTTATTTATTTTTTTTTGAAAGGAGAATGACAATAATATTTATATGCAGTGTGAAAACATTTGTTCCGTCGCTTTAAACGTTAATGGTTTGAAATGAGTGTGGATGCAAAAGGTTTTTATTATTGCAGAAGGTTTTTTTTTATCTTCTCTGGGCAGAGAAAGAGAGAGAGAGAGAGAGTGCAGGCACAATGGACTTAATTCATTAGTAAAGGATTTATAGAAGTATATAGATATGTATGCCCTGCATGGGGGAAATGGAGGGAAGAAAAAAGTGAATGGGAAGTAGTATGTATATGTGTAGAAAATGGGGCAAAAACTCTTGATATAATTGATCCTTTGCAATTTCTTAGACCATATATGTATTCTCTTCTCATTTCTCTTTGTAAAAAGACCCCAAGGACGTGATAATATAATGATGATTCTTCAGCCAGAGAGAGAGAGAGAGAGATAGAGAAAAAAAAAAGAAATCGAGAGACGGAATTTGATCCAAATCTATTCTGGGAAAGCTTCTCTCCAAAGCAAACTGTGTAGAATCAAGGACCTTTTATTTCATCCCGAGGAGGAAGAAAACTGTGAATGAAGGGGAAAGAGAAACATTGATACTCTTGCCATAAATAAAGTGTATGCACGTGGGGAAATTGTAGGTAGAATGAAACCTTAAAAATATTTGATGTCAAAAACAGTAAAAAAAAATAAATAAGCAAAAAATAAAACCGTAGCACAAGACTATTTATAGCCTTTTTTTAGATGAAACAGGAGCGATTTTGGGAGAAAAGTAACATTTCTCCATTTTTATCTTCTTTTGAAATATTAAATAGAAAAAAAAAATCCACGTGAAAGAGTTCATGCTCATATTTTTTTTTGTGAAAAAAAAAGATGTACCTTCCTTATATGGCGGGATATTAAATAGAAATAGACAAATCATGACGAGGAGGATTTAGTGGTTATTATTAGCATTATGATCGATCAAAATAAAGCTTTTCTGGGTGTAAGAATCCCCGAGGTGCCACGTATTTCATCAAGCCCCCATCATTGTAGGGACTAACCACCTCCGGGCTGTTTTTTCCACCGTAAACAAGGATGCATGTAAATAAAAAAAAATGTATGAAAATAAAGTTGTGAGTTTAGCATGACTTGACTGGGGCTTTTTTTTTTAAATCTAGAAATTGACTTCCTCTTGACAGTAAATTTTTCGGAATGCTGATGATGACCACACTCTCATCCTCCTCCTCCTCCCGTTCTGGCGGATGTGGCACGTTACGGTCGAGTCAAATCATCAAGTAATATCTAGTATCTGTCCTATCTGTAACATTTTTTTATATCTTATGTACACGTATACATACAAAATCCCCCCTCACCTATCTTCATCACTCCCTGTCCTTTACCTTCCTTTATTTACTCCCCCCTTTGAAATATCCGCACAATTTTTTATTCCCAAAAAACAAAAATAAAATACAGAAAAATATATTGAGCTACGCAGCAAGGAATTTGTCTTCGTAAAAAAGGTGGAAAAATTTGTCGCCAAGGATAAAAATGTGTCGAGTGTGGTGGCAGCAATAGAATGTGGACTATATCGTAGAGAGGAAGCAGGAAAAGATTTGTACCAATTTTGCAGTCACATTTTCATTATTAATATTATTGCCTGGTAATAAAATACTACTTTCCGTCCTCCCTACATTATATATGGGTTCCAAATGAGACTCACTCATGTAAATAAGTACCGGCATTTTCCCTACACAGGTCATATGTATATCCATGTATATACAGACACTCCTAGGATATTCGTAGTTGAAGCAGAACCCATTCATTGGCCATAAATATGTGCATAATTACAGTATTAGTGTGCTTCTCTGTCTCTCTCTCTCTCTCTCTCTCTCTCTTTCTCTCTCACTCTCATGTTTTATCCTGTACTGACGGATGACGTGCACGATTAACAACCAGAAAAAAGGAAGATGGTCCGTTGGTCCCCTCTGTCTCTCTCTCTCTCTCTGTCTCGTAGTTGGCGGTGTACATGCCACATTTAATGATTGGGTAGATGATTTCGTTTATAAATCTCTGATGCTTCACACACACGAAGAGGCAAAGAGAGAGAGAGAAGGGGTGAGAATGAGAGAAATAGAGAGAAATACAGAGAGGACAGTGGGGAAAATGTTCAGAGTCCATGATACCTGATGGAGATCAGGATTGAGAGGAAGCAGGGGATACTCATATGATAGCATGCTCAGGGAAATGCTCTTCCTACATCCACACGTACAGTAAACACTCTTTGGTTGAGGTCAAACGGAAGTTCCACAGGATAGGAAATACCTAAGGTGTGGTCACCAACAGTGGCAGAGTAGAACTGGGGAAAAATACCTATCTCTCACCCTCTATTTTTTGCCCTCTCTCTCTCCCTCTCTCTCCCTCTCTCTCTGTTTCTCACCCTCCGTTTTTCTCACTTACCCTCTCTCCCCCCGTCCATCTCTCTCACCCTCAAATTCCTCTCTTCCCCTGTATCTCTCCCACTCTCTCTTCTCTCTCTTTTTTTTTCTCTCTCTCTCTCTGGTTGTGCCCCTCCATTTCTCACCGGCGCTCTGGTTCACATCATCAAATGGAGCGTTATCAAATCTAAAAACATAATAAATGCTCTCCAACCATATAATGAATGTGTCCAGTCAACTCGTTTGTCTCCTCATTGAGCATGAGAGCATTTTTTTTTTTGGTCGTAGTCAAGTAGGAGAGGAAGTAGACGAAGTGAAAGAGAGGAGCCCGTGTACACGCGAGCTTTTTTTTTTCCAACAACAAAACAGCAGTGACTTCCAACCCCACAACAAGTTCCACCATTATCCCTGTACTTCCACTTTTGGGACAGTTGCAAAAAAAAAAAAGAGGAAGAAAATCCTGACTATAACAAATCAAAGGCATAATAATAAAGAGGATCTTTCTAGTTCCTTTTCCCCTCCAAATACTACTCACTGTGACTATTTCTGCATCAAGAGGGGTAGCAATGGCAATAAAATCGTGTCTTTTCTTCCACGGAGAGAGGAAGAGAACTGAGGAGAGAGGAAGGGAGAGAAAGAGAGATACAGAAAGAGAAAGAGAGAGCTAAAAAAGGGAGAAGCTACAGGAAGAAGAAAAATACTCATGCAGACAAAATATATTCCTTTCCCCGTACGTTTTTACACCTTTACAAATTCCATAAAGTCAAAGTTTATTACACTATGCAATGCTGAGCACCGTCGTTGGAAAGTATTGTTTGGTGGTTCTTACTGCCTTTGCCAAAGCCCACAAGAGGAGCTAAAAGGGAGGCTTTTTTTTTTTTTGGTTCCTTGTTTGTTGATGATTCTTCCTGGTATAGAACTGCTAGTAATCTGCCATGGTGCATGTACAGTAAAGGTAACACAGGGTTTAAATGACTCGTGGATTTTTACACGCTCCCTCCTCTGCCTAGACTCCCCAAATAATAAGTAGGGAGTGCACGTACGCGTATTATATAAAACATGCATGCCAAGAAGTAGTAGTGATGTTTGTGGCGGCACTAAAAAAAATAAGCGAAGAGAGTGAGTGAGTGAGAGAGAGATACATTTTGACACACAGGAATATTTTTCTATATTGAAATTTACCCTCTAGCGAGTGCAATGTATGTGTTTAGTACTGGTGGATAAAAAAAAGCTTCCAATTCACCGTGGGAATTTCATTGCCAACCCTTTCAGATGCGAAGTAGTAATGGCACCCCCTGTCAATACACGTGTGTTAGTATCCCTCCGCATGGTTTCCTCTCTCTCTCTCTCCCTCTTTCTCTCGTCAAAACTCACCTATATGGGTAATTCCGGGAGTTAGTTTTGAGACAAGACTCTCTCTCTCTCTCTCTCTCTCTCTCTCTCATGTGTTCATAATGTTGGGCCCTAGGACCATGTATGTATATGTAGTAGAGAGTAGGGAATGACTAGAAATAAAGGGAGGTATACACATGCATATTCTAATAATACTTTAGTGGCTTGAAATGAACCCATAGATCAATCTTCACGATTTCATGTCTGCATGGTGATTTTATGATTATAGTCAAGTATCATGCTATTTTCAAACTTCAATGCGTTACAACACGTAGAAAATTGCGTCTCCGTTTGCTCGTATGCCTCTCTCTCTCTTTTCTCTCTCTGTCTGTTCCTCTTTTCTCTCTTTCTCCCTCTCTTTTCTCTCTCTGTCTGTTCCTCTTCTCTCTCTTTCTCTCTCTCTTTTCTCTCTCTGTCTGTTCCTCTTCTCTCCCTTTTATCTGTCTGTTCCTCTCTCTCTTTTCTCTCTCTGTCTGTTCCTATTCTCTCTCTTTTTCTCTCCGTCTCTCCCTCTTCTCTACCCCTCTCTCTTCCTCTTTCTGCCTGTTTTTGCCGCTATCTCTTTCTCTTTCTGCCTCTCTTCTTGCCGCGCTCTGTCTCTTCCTCCTTCTGCCTGTTTTTGCAGCTCTCTCTTCCTCTTTCTGCGTCTATTTTTTCCGCTCTCTCCTCTCTTTCTGTCTTTATTTTGTCGTTCTCTCTCTCTGTCACTCTTTCGGTGTGTCTGTCTCTTTTTCTCTTCCCGTCTCTCTCTCTCTCTCTGTCTCTCTTTTAGTGGTTCTCTCTTCCTGCATCTCTCTGATTCTCTTTCCCTTTCTCTGTCTCCGACTCTCTGCGTCTCTTCCATGGCTGGTAATGCACGAAGTAAGCCTCCTATTATTATAAATATTATAACAGGCAAATAAATAATATATTTATGCTAAACAATTTTGATGGCGTCGAATATGAACTAAAGTAGACGAATAGTAAAAAAAAAATTAAAAAATCGACTTCATGGATGCAAGCTTCCTTCTTTCTCCCTCCTCTTGTGATAGTCGTAGTAGTTGTGGTAGTAGTACGGTGGTGGGAGGATAATAATGATATGATAGTAATAATAATAATGTTACAACTCTGTGTATGAGCGACGACGTTATGTACTATTGATGTCCCACGACCACGTATCCTCAGGTGTAAGTGTATACATAAATACAATAAATATACAGAGTTTTTGACATGCCGTGAGCGAGTTACTCAACCACGTACTTTTTATGAGGCATGAAAAATAATCATAATTTATCGTCCAAATAATATTGGCTTTTACGCGGTTATTCAGTTTGTTGAAAAAAAAAGTTTTTTATTACGTTATTTCCATAGGCAAAAAAAAAATCATGTACATACATGAAGTCAATGTGTGTGGGGGCAATTTGGGTGTAGTATTAGGTACATAAGGTAATATGGTATACTAAAAGGGGGAGTATACATACACTGCTTAGGTGAAATGACTTTTTTTTCTTCCTCCCTCTTTTTTTTATTGGTAAATAAATAAATATGACAAAACGGTACCTTCCGGGCTTTTTGGGGACAATAGCATTTACTATTGGGGATGTGACTTTTTACTGGAGATTAACTGTGTCTAGGTATTTGAATGTTTCTAAAAATGTATGTTGTAATTTTTTAGGTGATTTTAAGTTTTTTTTACACCAAGTCTCAGTAAAGGTCCGGTAGCAGTTGGGATCGCTTCAATGTTCCATTTTGTGGTTTTTAAATCCCCGTCGGAATATAAATGTTGGCTACCAAATATTTTCGATTTCAAAATTACACGGAAATGGTGCGGGAAAAGGGTTTACGTCCAAAGAAATGCCAGGGAAAATGATTGATAGTCAAGCAATTTTTAAATCAGTCTATAGAAAAGAGTCGAATGAATCTTTAGTGGGTTGAATTATAGTTTAAATAAAATATCTATACTACATTTAAAAAAAAAATTTAAACTTCAAATTTGACATAAAAAATTCTAACGTATTATGCCTATTTATCCAAATCGGAATGGAATAATTCGTGCTTTTGGCATCCTTTTTCATACGGAAAGTGTTGCTGAATAGGAAGAGTGGCTTTGGGTTTAGATTCATCCGTTGATCACCACATTCGAGTAAAAATGGACTGTTTTTTCAGAAAATCAATATGTCATCTTGCAGTCCTTTATGAATTCTTTTTTCCCATAAAATTCATTTCCATGGATTTCTCGGAGGATATTAAAAAGAAAAAGGAGAAAAAGAGAGAGAATTTCCAAATATTTACTTCATATTAGCCTCCGTATTAAGGAAAGGATAATGACAAAGAATACGTACATTTTATTTACTCACTTTCATACATGCATATACATACACATGTGCATGTATGTATGTATGTATGTATGTAAGTGAGAAGATTTACAAGAGGGAAAGAGCGGAGACAGAGGAAGAGGTGAAGGAAGAGTTAGAAAGAAGGTAAAGGCACAGATTTTTGCTTTGTATTGCACTTTCCCCTGTCAGTGTACTCTTATAGGTGTATACATATGTGTGTGTCATGTGTTTCACTTGTCCCCAAACAATACGAGACTCGTGCAAGGCCCCACACAATAATATAGCAAACTGAGAATCCGGTAAAGGTCAAAAGATCGGGAAATTCGTGCAAGTTGTTGGAGCGTAACCCTTTTTTTTTGGAGTCATCTAATGCGCTTCCCATTCCCATCCGTAAGGAGGACTACACCAGAGTCACCGGAAGCACTCAAGTGCTCTCTTACCTGACAAAAATTATTATTTTTTCATAACATCATCCATCCATTAATCCATCGTCACAGTCATCGACATTTCTACCATGAAAAACAAAAAATCAAACAAAACAATCTTTAGCTTGTATTACATGGTAAAGAAAAAATGGGGAAGACCAATATAAAAAATAGTTTTTTTTTCACAGTCGTTGCACTTTTCCCTCTCTCTCGCCCTTTTTTCGTATCCTTTCACATCAACCATCACATCACGAGAGCATCCTGATAACAGAGTGAGAGAGCCAACCCTTTTTACGATTTCCGAATCTGTGAAGTTTTTTTTAAGTTAAAAAAAACGATAAACTTTCCAGATTTCCTCATATTGGAATATGTACTTTTTTTTGGGAAAAAAATTACTGTATGGAGTTAAGGATGGGAGAGTTCTTTGGGTATATTTTCCATCTATTCTTCTTTCTCCCCCCTCCTCGTAACATTCCATGTGTATACCATTGAAAAAAATTGTGTGAAACCTAGTTGATTCATATCCTTCCGTTCTCTTGTATTTTTTTTCTGTATTTGTGTATTTGTCACAGCTACCTGAAATCACCGGCATTCAGAAAAAAGGGGGACAGTTTAAAAACTTTTGCTCTCTGACCCCATTCATTTCTATACACACTCCTCCAAAAAAAAATTCTTCCTTCTCCCTTCTTCTTTCCCTCCTTCGTCAAATGCACACGGAAAAAAAATGTTTTTAGGGGGAGGGAAGAGAGAAAAAAAGGAAAACCTTATGACACAGCGCTTTATGTCAATTCCATGTATTTCTTATTTTTTGGGGAAAAGAGAGAGAGAGAGAGAAAGAAAGAAGGAAAGGTAGAAAAAAATTACGATGGTACACCATCCGGAGATATAAATTTTGTCCCTGTAAAACCCCATCCGCATTTCCCTTCGCACCCTCCGTTGATGGGACAGTTATTCTCCACAAAAAAATAAATAAATCTGTTATTTCAAGAAAGAAAAACTCAAAATGTGAGAGTCAAAAATTATGGGAAAATAGGAGAAAAAGAAAATTGAATAAGGGAAAAGGAAACATTAATATCTTTCTCATCAACAATCATTTTCACACATCATCCCACCTACACATTAGGATCATTACCAAGCGTTTAGATTTTCCTGTACTCCTTCAATTATTTACAAGATGGACTTGCCCCCGCTACAAAATAGATAAATGGGACATTTTTTAAAGAAAAAAAAACGGCCATGGCTTAACAATCATTATCCCCCATACATTTTATGATACCTAAACCAAATCATGTGATCACCACAGGGACAAAAAAAAGCCGTTGCTCCCCAAATAATTTGTCACCGTCCATCCAGAAAAACACCTTCAAATCACTTTTTCTCCTCTCTCCTCTCGTTTGTTAACAAGTTTCGAAGGATGTGAGCTCCCTTACACAATTAGGAAGGACCCTAATGATTTAATTTGCTCGCCCTACATTTGTAGGATGGTCCAAGTCAATTTATACATGTTTGTGTAGGTGAATAATAAAAGGACATATATAAATACCAAAATAACAAGCTACAAGAAAAACGGGAGGTAGTCGAGGGGGGGGGAAAGATGTGTACTAAAGATGCTGCTATCCTAACTCAAAGTCCCGCCTTTTATCATCCCCCGGCAACGTGTCCTCCTTTAAGCACCTTGTGTAACAATAATAATAACAAAACAACCGGAGATTCCGTAACCAGCCCCATTACGGTGACACAGTAAATATTGGTGACATGAAACAGGAGCAGAGAAAAAGGACTCATATTTTATACAGTAGTCCTTCCACCCATCAATGTTACATGTTACGAGTGCCCGAATAAAAATCTATACAATCCTCATAAACTCGTAAAAATCCCCATGGAGGACCATGAGCTTATTACGGGAGGGATATGAAGAAGAAAAAAAAATAGTATGGGACACGGGGAATATATGTACATTGTTAATAGAAACCTCCCGGAATCCCATGGTATTTGTCGGAGCACCCAGAAAAGTCTTTACTACATACATACATATTAGGGATGTTCAATCAATAATCAATATCAATATTGATGTCAATATTGACGTATTTTTGATCAATATTTGCATCA
>JAQGBT010002397.1:0-24381 GCA_034698585.1 Disparrhopalites patrizii | reverse complement strand
GTAAAAAAGAGAGACAGAAAAGAAAGAAAAAGGGAGAAAGGCAGAGGTAAAAAAGAGAGAAAGAAAAGAAAGAAAAAGGGAGAAAGGCAGAGGTAAAAAAGAGAGAAAGAAAAGAAAGAAAAAAGGGAGAAAGGCGGTGGTAAAAAAGAGAGACAGAAAAGAAAGAAAAAGGGAGAAAGGCAGAGGTAAAAAAGAGAGAAAGAAAAGAAAGAAAAAAGGGAGAAAGGCCGAGGTAAAAAGAGAGACAGAAAAGAAAGAAAAAAGGGAGAAAGGCCGAGGTAAAAAGAGAGAAAGAAAAAAGGGAGAAAGGCAGAGGTAAAAAGAGAGAAATAAAAAAGGGAGAAAGGCAGAGGTAAAAAAGAGAGAAAGAAAAAAGGGAGAGGCAAAAAGAGAAAGAAAAGACAGAGACAATGTGAGAGAGAAAGAGAGAGAGACAGGGAGAATCCGGGTCAAAGGGGAGGTGACGTTGGATTGTTATCAGTGTATTATTATTTTTTTTTTGTTTAACCGTAAATTGTACAAGTCGTAGGCGAGTTTTTTTTTTGCTGTACTTTGTACACATGTACATGCTTTAGGCCAAGTCATAATAATAATAATGTTATTTCCTGTGTAAGAACTCCCTTGGCATATTATTTTCTTCGTTCCGTCTCTGTTAATGTTCTATCCATCCCTCTCCTCCTTTTTCCGCCCATGGAAAGAATGAGAAAAAAAGAAACAATAATAATTTCTGCAATCCTTTAGCCATCGAGACGGAACAAAGTGAGTGAAGTATTATCAAAAGGGAATAAAAGAAAAATATAAAAGGGTGAGTGTGAAAAAGAAATAATAATAATTCCGCGTTAACTATCGTTCCTTCAATTTTACTCACTTTTTGTGTACTATTATACAAGGGAGGAAGGGAAGTGAGACAAAGGAAATCATATTGTACATGGTCATTAATAATGGCTTTTTCTTTCTTGTTCTCCCAGCATTAAATTTAAAAAAATGCTTGTGTATTAAAATGTAATCTATATAATACAGTGCACATTGCGAAAACTAAATTTTTTTTTGAGTATACATGTATCTATAGGCATTTTACGTAATAGGGAAACAACTTATGTATTTTAAGTTGGCAATTTAACCCTTTCGAGCCTGTAACGTACAGTGCTGATGTCAGATTTCGTGGCGGAGACAACATCGTTAAGGGGGAAATAATTATTCGAAAAAAAATAACAGTTTTTGCATGTTCTACTGTGCTTGCTCCTTTTCTGTATTTTCCTTTTTCCTATACTTATTTTTTTCTGCGGCACTAACGATGAATTTTCAACAAGAAACTTTAAATGTAGGCCAGGATATTTGCCTGCTGGACTTCGAAAAGTGCGGTGTCTCTTCAGAAAAAAATATTTAAAAAATTTAGTGCAGAATTAATGTTTTTTCACGATACTTTGCTTGGAAAGGGAGTAATAAAATGGGTAAATGCGTCAATAATAATCTCTCTCTTTATCCTTTACTTTGTCTCTCTTTTTCTTCTTTATTTTGTCTCTCTTTTTCTTCTTAATTTTGTCTCTCTCTTGCTCCTTTATTTTGTCTCTCTTTCTCCTCTATTTTGTCTCTCTCTTTCTCCTTTATTTTGTCTCTCTGTCTCCTTGATCATCTCTTGATTTCGTCATCCTGACTCCTACCGTCTCTTTCTTTTTTTTTGTTCGTTTTTTCTCCAATTTCTGCGTCTCGCTACATGATTTTGCTTCACCTATCCCAAATATGCTGCCAGTCTCCTGTATGACTCCTACTCCTATCCTTTGGGTGCTATTTGATTCTCACAGCGTCCCTGTAATGTAATTGTTATTATCATCATTACCCCTTTTTTTGTTGACTAAGCCCCCATATTTACGTAATATTTATTTTTATAAAAATTGAACAAAAAACAGCAATAACCAGGTGTACCTCCATCAAAGTATGGCCTGAAGGCTTGTATGAGTAAATTTTTTTTTAGGCATACCACTTTTTTTATATATATATATTCCGGTCACCACCGGCCCACCCTGTATTTTCTCCTAAACCTTGTAAATGGACAAGTAATAAAGAGAATTAAGAGGAATTATTAGTGACGAAGTTCCTTTCGTCTTGGAAATCTCCATATGCATTCGTAATTAGCCGGGACAGTCACAGTTTGGAGGGAAGGAAAGAGGAAACGTTTTCAAACGTATGTATTGACGTGTATGTAAAGGGCTTTGTCCTCCAAAGGGAAAAATTACAATAAAAGCCATAAAAAAGTGCGAAGGGTTGCATTTCCAGGAGATAGAAAAAAAAAGTTGTCCGCAACGTATTAAAATGCATAGTTCGCCTTGAATTCTTTGACCGTTCTTGACCCGGAAGATTTTTTTGGGGAGTATTAACGAGTTTTATTGAATTTTAGGTTTTTTAGTGAAAATATTTGTATATGTGTGATTTTTAATCGATTTTTTTGTTCCAAATGTGTGAATTTGGGTAAAGCCCGGGTGTTTTGTTTTTAGTTTTCATACGTCATAAATTAAAAAAAAAAGTCATGGAAAAATGTTCAAACGTTTTTTCCTACCAAGAAAAAAATGCTCACGGCAGAGTTAAACGAACTCTATACAAGTGAGGGAGTCGAGAGAGAAAAAAATCTTTTTGGTCTTGTGCATCGAGTTTGTCTTGTGCATAAAACCCAAGAAAGAGAAATTACAGGTATTTTATTCAGCAGGTTTTCTTCATTTTTTTTGTCCCACTCGATCTTGAGAAAAATTCAGGTGGAAAAGCGTAATTTTCTACTTTGGAAAATAGTTTTCTCATGGAGGATGGAAGGGAATTGCTGTAAAAGTATGTAATTCCAGATTTTCACATTAAATGACATGGAAGGAAAAGGTTTTCAAACCGAAAAATAATACTTTTATTATGGAATTGTGTAGTGGTGGTAATGTCATTTTGGTAAAAAAAAATTGTTGTGAAAAAAAAGTAATGGTGTTAACTATAGGGAAAAGTGTTAACTTGCGAAAATGTGATTTCTATATTCTGATATCGCTGTGATACAGGTGCAATTAAAATTAGGAGTATAATGGTAATCATGGTGGTGGCTTTGAACCTTTTTTTTTTGTTGCAATATCAGTTGTTCAACTGTTCAACAGTTCAACGTGTTGTTGATCATCAAGTGTGATATGGTGGGTTAGGAGAGGTAATTTAAATAATAATACGAGTTTGTTAACATGTGCTAAAAATATGGCAATGCGCAGTTGGGGATGTTGATGTTGTTGTTGTCAGTAAATGAACTCTGCCTGGGGAAAGAGATTTTTAGCTCCAAGCTTTTTGGCATGGACAGATTAATTTGGTTATAGATTCATAGGGATTTGTGTGTATAATGCTAGCTGGCATGCTCTACATTATGTGGTTGTTTGATCCCAATTGTGAGGGAGTTGTAGATGCACGTTTAACGATGTACATATAGTTGCAGTACGATAAAATGGTTGGGTAGATTTTTGAAGTCGTTTTGATTGATGATTACGAAGTAGTTTGATGGTACTTTGGTGATGTGCAAGCTTTGCTGTTTATTATGTTATATTATAATGCACAGGATGAATTTGATGATGACTGGATGTTCATTGGTTGGAAGTCGGAATTAATATTAATGAAAAAAAATTTTTTTTTTGGTTTCAAACAGATCTTGTTGACATCGTGTAAAGGATGCATTCGACGGAAGTTGAGCCGGAGCCTCATGAAGTGTTCCTGGGTTTGGGACTTCTGATTGCAGAAGGTCGCATCCCGGGACTGACTTCCAGGGGCTATGGAGAAGGACCACATTGCTTTCAATATCTTCAGAGTCAGGCCAGTAGTGGGAAAGGTCACTCTTGTATCTCAGACAGTTATTTGGTAAGATTTATTGCTAGCTTTTTCCACATTTTACATTTTTTTGACATCGTTATCCTTAACAGTTGCATATACATAGCTATAACTATATCCCTCGGAAAATGTGCGGCTCATTTTCTTGGCCTCTTCCTGTCTTGTTGCGATAAAGTCCTGTTGTATACCCGTTGGACGTTACTCATACACCTAGATGAATATGAAATGAATGCATGTTTTAGAAAAGGTTCACGTGACGAAGCACGATGTGTCTGAACCTCAGAACTTCCCATTTTCCCTTTTTGAACTAGATGTCTGAAGAAGATTAAGTGTTTTACTTCCTCTTGCTTTAATTCCAAATTCTGTCGTATCTGATTATGTATCGTCCAAATGATTCATCATTTAAGGAACTTTATGTGTCATATATTGCATATATAGTACGTATATTTCATATATTATATATTATATGGTTAATAGCTTGGTACTTGGTACATAAGGGTTTGATGAAGTGACAGCGCAATTTTGTATCAGTGAATTGTGGAAGAGGAAGCCATCAGGTCAAAATGAACAGATTTCTTCGTAAACATTGTCTGCTTTAGAAACATCGGCGGAGTAGGTTAGTTGAATATGGCTGTGTTTGTTTTGCACAGGAGAATGGTAGTTAATTATGTCCATGTTCAAGAAATTTTCTTTAACTACGCGTTTGTAATGTTTGTATATGTTAGGTTGTGTTGAAGTATAGGAACTAGGAACTTTGTTTTTTCGGAGGTTCGGGTTCTTTAGCCTTTTCAATTAGGTTTATTTTGGTAAAGAAGAGTGAAATGCAATGAGTAAATGTGAAGAAAGATGAATGTGAATGTGAAGTCAAAGTAGGGGAAGAGTATCAAGATTGTGTGGCTTGGTGCTAAATTTTAGTTTTTTGTATTTACTTGTGAAGTTTCCATCAGGGATCCACCTCGCTTGGGGTGAGCAAGGAAAAAAAAAACATTTGGATTATGGAAGATTCAAAAGTGGAATGGGAGGAGGTAGTTTTTATGTAAATATTTTGAGAGTACAGACGTACAGAGGAACTGATGACGTGGATCGCACGTTCCGAAAATGTGAGTATGATGAGAATCTAAAGGGTTAGAGTAATGATGAAGAAATGTTTACGGAGGATTGCTGTTCAAAAAGTGATGCAAAGGATGATCTCTGGACCCTGTATTTGTGAACTTTCGTACATTCATACCTCTCCTTTGCAGGCGTTAGAAGTTTGGAATGTCTTTTTTGAGTGGCTGCAGTCTTTTGAAGGTTCTTGCATATTTAGCACGGCACGTATTTGGAAAGGATGTTTGTAATGATTTTGTCGTGACGTCGTGAGGGAATTGTGTTAAAGTCGGGAAAGTTCGCATATGGAACTTTGTGTATAGTGTACACAGAGTAGTTGACAGCAAATATAACGATGGCTTCATGTTGACTTTGTTTGTTGGAACGTCTTTGCAGTGTATACGTGAACAAAATTTCCGGAAGCACGTGGGCCTCCTATGGGGGAATGGAGTGCCCTTATGCATAGAAGTGCTGCTGTGCTCTGATTGTGAATGTGGGAAGGATAGGGCAACATCGGGGGAAGTATCGCCCCTTCCCGATCCAGCGTATGTGTTGTTGGAACAATGGACCATCACAGCATCGACCAAAAGAGGAAGTGGCGGAGGAGGAGGATCAGGAGGTGAAAGTGGAAGGTCTCCGGGAGGTCGGAATTTACTCCAAGCAGTTCGTTCATTTCTTCATTTCTCACAGTTGTCGGCATGGTTGTCCTTGACGAAAGGCGAGGAGCCGAGGTATATCATGTACCGTGTCACCATGCCAGGTGAAGATTTTGCTTCCAAATTTGTGAGGACGCCTCAAGATCATGAGTTTCCTGTTGCCAATGTCAAGAACGCGACGATTAAAGTAAGCCTTTATTTTCTATTCACCTCCTTTTATTTTCTCACACATACATACATATTCAATTTAAGTACGATTTCTTTTTATGATAATGGGCTGGTGAGGGATGGAATCTATAAGATTTTTCTCCTGTGATGAAATTAGAGGCTAGTTCGCTGTTCAAGTGACTGTCTATGCAATTGTATTTCCTACGTATATTGATTATTATTATGCAGATATTATTAATATTAGCCCAACTGCTATGGTTAGCATTCATTATTCCTTGGGAGAAAGCAGAAATTTCTTTTGACCGTTCTTGATAATGCCGTGTGTCGGCTGTTGTTTTTGATACTTCGCAAAAAAAAATTAAACCGGATGCAGACCTTCAGAGAAAGAGATATTTGTTCCTACAAATTCAGGGTTAAGCGTGTGGAGAAATCCTGTTACTTTTCTCTGCTATTGGCAGTGTAGTAAACGAAGATTTATTGGATTGTAATTGAAATAAATTTATTTTATGTTTTGTTTACAGGTACTGGTTAAATCTCTGCCAAGGTCTGAGAGAATTCCACACATTCTATGTTCAAATGCAGTGTGTCCTGTGCGCAGTGGTAAACGCTCGCCGATGCTCAGTGAGTCGTTACTTGATCCGTCACCACTTCCTCGACGTTTTCAGAGTCCGTCGAGGGAGTCACCGGATCATTTACTTTTCATTCCGAGACCTGCAATCGATGACCGTCTTCCGACGGAATGTACGACCCCTGGCAAGCACCACTGTACTCAAGTAAGAGCTCACACCCATATCTCTGAGCTTACCTCTCATGTCAGATGAATGGAGCTTGAGAGCTCGTTGTGGTGATGGCTGCAGGCCAAATAATTTAAGGGGGAATGCTCTTGCATGTATGAATAATAATTATGGACAATGTAGGTTATGATTGATTACAGCTATATGCAATCGGAAAGTTAGTAATTACTTGTACACTCGTTCATTCCTATACGGATGCTTAAAGCGGATTTTGGCAGTCATTATTGTTGAGGTGATAACTACTTCAGCTGATTATTAACGTACAGAAATTGTCCTTGTCCTACTTGATACCATCATAGGAAGCTTTTCTGATATAATAACAAATTTTAGGTGAAGTTGTGGGTGTTTCTTTTTTGTTCCTTTGGTTATGATTTTCTTGTTATGAAGCACCTGTATCCATTTATGCATTCTATTTTTAAACCAATACCACCGATCAATTTAGTGTTGTGTTTGAAAGTTTCTACAAAAAATAGTCGTTTTTTTGTAGATACCATTGAGCTTACTCACAATTTGGGAACAAATTGTTCACAAATAATTGGGCACAAGATAGCGAATCAGTAGTATGTAATTGTGCTCGAAATAGGAAATGAGGATGCAGGTATTATTTTTAGCGACCGTACCGAGGTACCGACCTTAGCTTAGACCATAGAGGTTAAGGGCATCATCGCTGTAAGAGTATTGCACAGTAAAAGTAAAAGGAGATAATGATTAACTTTCACGGATACATATTACATATGTAGTGTATGTAATATGTATGTATGTGCATGGGACCTCTCGACCAATATACTGATGAAAGCGAATTGTCAAAAATTCGTAATCTTTGTGCTTTTGCTTGAAAGGGGAATAATCCCAGAATGTGAGATTTGACAGCTATTTTTACTTAGGCTTTGAATCGAAGCCAATGTAAGAGAATTTAATGAGAAGAAAGGAACCACTATATAAGCTTGGTATAAGCTGTACAAATAGTTCTAGATAAAGATATACTACGGGATAGAAAAAAGTGAGAGCACGAAAGGGCAAAACTTTTTACACCCTAGGGAAGTCTTAAAGCCATAGGGGGTACTTGTTTGTATTATCATTTCTTCAGTATAGGCAAGCACTGATTATTGCTCCGCAGGGAAGCCAGAATTTGGGTGAGTTTGTGACCCTGTAAATGTGAGACTGATGGAAAGCCATGGTTAATACCCTGTGGTTCGTTTAGGATTATCCCGAGTATTTATGCGGGCAATAGCAATAGGTGCATAGTGCGTACGTGGTACGTATGCGTATGTAGCAAACATAGATGAAACACACTAAATAGCTCTTGAACTGACAAATGAGTTGGAAAGCATTCAAAACGGAGAATTGTACTAATTAATAATTGTAATGAGATTTTAATGGCACGTACTCTTCCCTGACTTATCCAGGACCACGATGAAGTACAAAATACAAGCTCAGGGTCATTCAATAAAGTTCGTCCATCGAAATCATCAACTCGTATCTCTAGACGGGATTTATTCTTGCAATCAGTGACGAACCGACTTAATCCGTATCCTCAACAGTCGAACCAACCACAAGTTTCTTCATCTTCGCATCATCATCATCATCATTCACATCATCATCATCAATATCATCATCATTACCACCAACGACAACACGCGGGTGGAAATAGCGCGGAGCTGGGCTCTGCGCTACAATATTTAGGAGACAAACATTCATCGTCAGACGGAGCAGCGTCTTCGTCAGTGGATGCAGCAGCGGCTGCAGCTGCCGGGTCATTAGAACAATTATTTTTGGCCAGGTCATCGTTATCAAACACTTCCAGTAGAGATGTTTCGCCAGTCACTACGAGTGATGAAGATTCGGAGGTAAACGGGAGGTACCGGGGGCGTCCTACGATTCCCACTCTTCATGAGAAGATCAAATTCCGCAAGTTTTTGGATTCGGCAGCTTCCATGGTGTTTCATGGGAAAACTGGACTACCGCTCACATCCAGTCCAGCTCCTATGAGGAAAGGGCAGGATCGATTTGATTTTGACTCGAGTCTCATCTCACCAGCTCAAATCAAATCCGCTATAACGAAAAACCAGTGTCGACCTAGGTACTGCTGTTACTATTTATGCCCTTTCTCCTTATATACGTATTTTCTGTATCTTATTCATTCTCAAGACGATAAACCAGACGTTTTGATTTAAGTTGTGCTTAACGCAAAAGTTTGTTGGAAGATGCTTGAACTGTATTCAGAGTACAACATTACAAGCTGACGTATCTGCAGCTTATTTTTTATTTCTTCCTCCTCATTAATGATTTAATCCATTAAAAGAAAAACGTGGTGTTTTGTACATAGCAATCATGCTACACGTACATATTGACGTAGCAATATGTAGAGAACACAAGTCAATGGAGTTTATCTGTTTCTTTCGAATCCGTTTAAATTATACATGTACACAAATGCGGTTCAATAGAAGTAGTGTATTTACGCAGTATTATTATCATTAAGATTAGTGCAAATATTCGGTTGATATGATAATTTATAATATTCAGTTAATTAATTTACTTCTCTCGTTTATTTACATTCGTAAAGGTCATCAGAGGCTACGCAGGCTTTGCTGGGTTCTTTCGAGGAATCTGTTCTAAATGGTCGGATTGAGCCAGTTTCCACTGTGGAAGGTTTTACTGCTGAAATTGGGGCAAGTGGATCATTCTGTCCTCAGCATCTACATGTCCCTGTCACCGTCTTCTTCTACACGTTCTGTGACAACGACAAAGTGTCCACTCCCTATTTGGTAAGGATGAATGCAGAAATAATCACGCACACATACCACAGTATAATCACTTTTAATGGGATGCTGCATGTACGTGTAATACAACTACTGCGATTTTTTAAATTAAAGTCTTCACCACCAACCTTTTTAAATCCCGTAAAGGATATCAATTTTTTTTCACCATAACTTTCTGTTTTTCCTCGTAGTTTCAATCCCCTTATGAATGTTGTGAGTGTAAATGTAAATAGATAGTATAGTTATAACAGTGACTGTGCAGACCATAGGCCATATTTAATTATAATTATACGTATTACGTTGAAAATTATTATGTGCTGAAGTGGTACATGCCAATGGCTGATAAGAAGGTGATAATCCTAATTCTAATCCTCCATTACCAAACTTGCTGTACGTAGGCAAGTATAGTATTACAGTTCATACTCTGCTTTTGTGTAGAAGTATACTCGTATGTTTCACAAAAGAGGATAATTTATTATCTATTTTCCCCCTCTGCGTGTGATTGTACCGTAGTGAGGGTACATCGACACACAGTCACAAATGGTTAATGCCTCTGTTAGATTGTGTAACTAGTTGTGTTGGGAGGTTGAGACACACTTATCAGGATTTTAACCCACTTATTAAATTAACAATGCGTTGGTACTAAACTAAGCTGTGACCAGGCAATAGCGGTAATAATTTATTTAGTAGGGGGCAATTACGCTTTTGATGATGAATGCACAAAAACAGTGGGGTATCACAGTGGTTAACATGTCATGATGAGCTCCATTGTCATTTGTATAATAAATATTAAGTATCACTTTCTCTGGTCATCCTGCCGAGGTTCCTTTAGTGGACAAAAAAGACGTGTCCGTTGACACATTTTGAAAGTGTGCTAACTGCTAAATTTACCTCGCCAGCGTTTTTTTTATTGTCGATATTGGGTTCAGTATGGTGATATGATGTAGGAAATACGTCATGCGTCGATTTGAAGTTCTTTGTGGTTCTCTATTTTATTTTTCCCGTGAATCATGAAACTGCGTTGCAAATGTATTTAACTATTTACTACTTTTCTAATTAGAAAAGTAAATATTTATCAAGCAAAAACAGTTTTTGCTGATGACTTCGAACTGCTTTAGGCAGAGATTTACAGCGTACCTGGTTTTCAATATCTGTATGATGCAACTAGTGTAGCCAATGCTGATCGCTAGTGCAAAAAGGCAAAACTGTATTAGGTGACCCATGAAGTTTGTATTTTTAATATGATTCATTATTAATCATGCTCGTGTTAACTGTTGACTCCTTCGGCGTGAATTTCTTGCATCATGCGGTTTCATGTTGTTTTGAAGTAAAACGGCCTTTTATTTTCTTGTGGTGGTCATGGGATGTTGGCACCAACGCAAATCTTTGTAGAATAGATGTTAATGCATGTGTAAATTGCGTACATTAATATCTTCTGAGTGTGAGTAAATTATTACGACTATATTTTTGTAGTTTCATGGCAAAAAAGCATGCATTGTGTGGAGCATAGGTCGGAAGTATCAGAGGAAAGCAGTGATAATGTTAAATGACTGCAGTAGTGCAATTTTTGGTAGAAACAAAATATAAGTCACATTAATGTTTACTTTACATAGAACACCTGTATTCGTATATATGTACATATAAATGCATATCATTGTTGCAAGAAGTATGCAGAATTCTTAATTATCGTTAATTGGTTGACGTATAAGAAGGATATTAAGCAACTACGAGCAATTGTTTTATCAAACTGTAATTTACACTTGTGTCATATCCGTTCAGCGTCTTGTTTACTCTAATCGTTATCAAAAAATTTGACATTTACGTGTTTTAAGAAAAAAAATAAAGTCAGTATTTTCCACTGAAGGAAAATACCCAAAGTTTTGTTGAATCAAAGTTCAAGTTTCGTCTCACGCGTAATGAATGCACCAAGGATTTACGTCATTTATTGGCTGTAATTACTAGCCTGTGTTCTTTGATACTCCGTGATTAATTGAATTAGGTTAGTTGATAATAGATCAACACGTTTTTGAAGATCATGCAATGCGTGCTTCGAAAAAGTGCACAGGAAATGGAAACTATAAAAATGGTGGATAATTTTTTGTTAAGGCTAATACTATAATAATGAGAAGGAATATGAATAAGCATGATTGATTGGATATTGATCAATGATGTATGTATTATGTATCTATATGTACTACCTATGTTATATTTTTGGTGCTTGGTAGTCTGGCAGAAGTGTCTGCAAGCAATCGGATCAAGGGCGAAACCCCAATATAGGGAATAATTTTTGTGTCAGTTTGAAATGCTTTTGATTACTGACATTGACATTGCGCGTGTATCGTATGAATGTGCTTCCGATTTTTCATAAATAACTGTTTTTTGCTTCTGCAGGCACACATCAACGTGGGGAAAAAAGGTTACACCGTACCACGGAAAGGAACAGTTCAGGTAACCTTGTTTAATCCTCTGCGAACTGTGATCAAAATGTTCGTCGTCATGTATGACCTGAGTGACATGCCGCCTGACTCACAAACGTTCGTGCGTCAACGGATCTTGTATATGCCGCTGGGGGAGTCGGATAGTCATCCAGAGGCTCAGAAATGGCTCCGCTATCTCATTAATCTTCGTTTCGCAACTTCTCGTTCAGGCAGAATGTTTCTGCACACTGATCTCCGTATCGTGATCTTTCGCAAGTCCGACGCTGACACTGCCATGGGTCATAATAACAGTGCTCCACATGAACTTCGTTCTTTCACGTACACCCCCGAAAATCCCAAGTACAGTCCCCGATTTCCCACCAAGTCATCGGTATCTCATCACCTGAATAATAATAATTCTGCTGCTATTACTGCAAATTAATAGTAAACACGGTAGAAATGAAGCTTAAAATTTAAGGAGATATATTTAGTTCACCCAATGAATATAACCACAAACGTACATACTTCATAGTACTAGAAGAAGAAGCATTACAAAAAGAAAATACTATTTCCAGAAGCTCATCATATTACAGAAAACAAATGAAATGTATATGTATACAATACAATTTATTCACCCTTGTCGGTACCTTATAAAATAATATCCAGATGAAGAGGAAATAATGAATTCGTGTTATTTTATCACCTGATTCAGTTTGACCAGTGTTAATAACTGATGCAACATGTGTTACTTTGGATTTAATTATTATTGTAATAATCCATGCGTATATGTATGTATATACCAATATTTACTACTACTTATTTACCATTTTTCTCTCGATACCAAGAAAAATAGTTTTTTGAAGACGAAGGAAGAGGAGAGGATGAATTTGCAGATAAACAACGTGTGCTGGAAAAGGGAAATACACCATGTACAATATTACAAATTTAGAAAATGTAATCATTGATTCACTTCTGTGCGTAGAATAATTATAAAAACAGTAGTGTGCAAAATATAAACTGTTGGAACTTTTTTGGTGTGTGTATCATTGAATATTACTGTCTAATTAATGGAAATAACATGAGACGTTTGTCCAAACTCTCGGATGTATTGAAGAATGTACAAGTTTGATTACTTACATCGTAGTGTTTTAATTTCGGAGTGACAAGAAAAACTGTTAAGAAAAAATTTTCCGGAAAGTCGTGCGTGATGGATAATGTTGTTGAAGTGAGTGGAAACTCGTTTGGATATAACGTTTAAAAGATAATAACTAACAGGAACAATCGTTTGGTAATTGTCAGCTTTGGACATAGTAGCATTATTATTAATTATACTGTTGTTACTAGTGGTAAACATTATATAGTGAAAAATGAATATGGAACTGGAACGATCCATACATGAATGTGTATGATAATGCCATGTACCAGCAATGCTAAAGAATATCGTTGCAAAGGGCTGTGTGTAATTTTATTATTATTATTGTTGTTATTATTAATTATTGTTGCGATTCCCCGGAAATGTCAAGGATTACGCAAAACAAAAGCGAACGGTTTGCTATCCAGAATGGGGTATTTTTGAAGGTGAAAAATCCTTTGTTTCGTAGTGTACATAGGTTCTCTTCGCAAATGTTGAGATCCTATTTTGTAGATGCGGATGGTGAAATAATCTTGACAACGTGATTACAGATACGCCATTTTCAAGGCTCGTTCAGACGACGGGATTTATGTAAAAAGAAAACCAGGGAAGGTTGAGGGATGTCGAATAATGTAGAAGACAAGGATTCTGGTGTAATACTAATCGTGTCAGTAGCTACTATACATATATGTATTAAAATATATCGATATGTAAAATGTAATACCATGCATGGTGCATAATAGTTGGCAAATGTTTGATGTCTATTTCTCGATTAGTATCTATTCTCTCTCACTGGAAGCTGCAATAATTCTGTTGTACATTCGCTAAATAATAAGCTATAATGGAAGCACACACCAGAACAATAATCCAATGATTATTGTGTAATGATTTATGACTACTATTACTATGATGGTTTCTGGATTTCATCCTATTTCCTCTTACTCTCCTTCTTTTTTGTACAATAATAACATTGTATGTACTGTGTATGTTATTTCATCCTCCTCACTCATTCATTTCCCCTGTCACTATGTATCTACTGTCTGTAAAATAACAAAGTCTTTCATGGGAATAATTAGTGTTACAGTATAATCAACTATTGAGAGTATAATAACTTTCAAAAAAGGATACTAATTTCCAAAAAAGAAAAAAATGCTGATAAAAAAATCAATATAAAAAGGAATGATTCCTTTATTACCTTTCCCTCCTCATGTCTCTAGTAATTAATTTACAAAAGTAACTACGTAGGAAACAATTACAAGATTATAATGATGATCGATGAGAAATGTGAAAAACTAATTTGATGTCTTTAAAAGAAGAAAACCAATTATACAAAATGCAATGTGGTATCTCCAAACTGTTCACTATACAAAAAAAAAATTAATGATATTGTAAAAAAAACATTTTTAGACAACACGCTATTAACTCGGATAGGTGCTTCACTCGCAGTTTATTTTTTGTAGACGCTCGGACAATTCTTTTGTTTTTTGTTCGGAAACAATGTAATATATTAATAAAAAAACTAAACAACATACAAAAAATTCTCGTTGTAGTAGTAAGTACTATGCACTGCATGGAAGAATATTTGCTGGAGAAGAATGAAGGTGAAGAAAATTGGACGACAGCAACGCTTCTCTTGCAAAATTAAAAAAAAGTTTAGTATGGTGATACGTACTTACTCTACGTATGTGTATTGAAAAAAATTGTAGATTTGTAGTGTGATGATGATAAAAAAAAATTTATCGGAAAAAAAATATTATGATGAAATGGGTCAAAATTATGCCCAAAAAAGTATATTATTATTATATTAGGAAAAAAAACAAATTGTACGCTAATCGCAGTCGGGAACGAAGAAATGTGTACACAATATTATTGTGAATCTACAAAAAAAAAAACACAAAAAATGTATATGAATCCATATATATAAATATATATATTATGTCCGCATCTTATTGTATGTAGTGAAAAAGCGAAGAAAAAACGCCAAAAAAAAATAAATACGCAATTTACGGATCGCTATAAATAGAAATGAGTTACCCCTTTTTTCTGGCATTTAACACATTTTCATTTAATGATTTTATTATTTTTCATTATACATATTTATCTATTTATTGTACATGGATAATGGACACATTCGGTCATTTTGGTATTAAAAATTGTATAGTAGAAAAAAAAATGCGGAAAGCATGTTACATTTGACATTCATGCGTCACTCCGTAAACCAAGAGCAGCGGACGCAGACAGCATAAGCCCCAGGATTGGCCAGGGTGAAAGTGGTCCCTTCCAGGATTTCGAAGGAGGACGTTCGAGTGAGGCTTGACCTCAATTGTGACATGCCCGTCAGGGCCTCAACGCTCGAGACGTCAATGGAGGCATGAAGAGGCCGAAAAAAGAGGTGATGACTCGCCTCTTGCGTCAAGATGGCCCCCGGTTCGAATCGGAGAATAATCTGCGGCGACCCGAATTCCTCATCCTGAACCATTGCCACAGACACTTTCCCCCCGGAGGAATCCAATGGACTGAAGTTCAGAGGCTTATGATTTGGCCCTTCCTTTCCCTTCCAGGATTGTACCGGAGGCGACACATTCCTTGAAGAGACGCCGCAGAAGGTTCCTGCGCTCTTCAAGGAGGCGTTGACCTGGGCTTTTTCCTTTAAGGAGGCGTTGACCTGGGCTTTTTCCTTTAAGGAGGCGTTGACCTGGGCTTTTCCCTTACTCTTCTCTTGGTCCGGATTTTTATTGGCTAGGTTATTCGGGAAAAAATGAAAGGGGGAGATGGTCGGAGGTTTATTCAAAATCTTCGGCTCCGGGTTTTTAGTCAGGTTTTTACACCAATTCTCACACTCCTGGAGACTTTCCAGGGACTTAAATGCGTAGGTGGAGGACGTCGCGGGGCCCCTTGGAGGGAGGAGCGTCTCGAATAAGTCGTTGACGGTGCTGGTAGAAGCTTCTAATGGCTCCTCCTTCCCATTCGGCTCCTCCCTCTGTATTTGCTCCTCTTTCCCCACGTTTAAAGCGTGATCCGCGGAGGCGTCCTTCTTCGCCTGCACCAAATCCTCCTTTTGCCCTTCCGGACCCCCTCCTGGAGTGGATGGAGAGGGCGCTGCGGCGATGGAGGGCAAAGAGGGACCCGCAGAAGAATTCCCCGGAGACTCTTCACCCAGCGTGAGACTGAATTCGCCCAGACGGGCCGCGCCGGACATGAGACGGTTGAAGAGGGGCAGATTACAGGGAGGATCCCGAAGATATCCTTTCCCCGAATCGCCGGCGCCGAGTTCCATAACTTCCTTTTTGTGGAGCTCCAAAAGGGTTTGTTCCGGGTTGGAAGTCCTAATGGAGTAAATCCCGGAGGGGATTTCCCCGGTGGGTCCCCAATTCTCTGCATACCGCCATTTTCCCAGCTCCGTCGTGCCCACATTTAGGAATGTTAGTCTGAAAGTCCCGCCCATGAGGTTTAAATGGTAGACGTAAAACTCCTGGGGCTCCTCCATGAATTGGAGTAAGACGGCCGAGAAATTGTATTTCATGGACGCGAACATCAATTCCAGGAAGGATCCCCCCTGATTTTGACTTAGAAGGTACTGTTTGTACACGTTCTTGGCCTGCTCCTGCCTTCCCGGGAGACTCAAGTCCAGATCCCGGAGGGATGGGAGGGATTTTTGGTGTTGCAAGTACACATGGTGGGAGTATTTGGACCAAATCTCCGGTTTGAGGATGAATTCCTGCAATTCCTCGCGAATCATGTCCACGGAATAGATCTTCGGCTCCGTCTTCATGTGCCTGGAGGCGGTGTTGAGGGCGAATTCCAAGGCATGGTACAATGTGTCCGAGGACAGGGGTATGATTTTGAAGGACAATTCCGTCTCCTCCGTAGCTTGGGGGAACGCCGTTGGGGGGAAGGACACGCGAAGGATGTTTTGCTGGTTTTGCTCCATCCCGTAGTTATTGGCCAGGTTGGGAGTGCTGCAAAAGGTCATTTTACGGGGTTTTCGCCGCGATTTGTCCTCTTTCTTCAACTCCACGTCATTGGAAGCCTTTCTTTTTCTACCCATGATGACAACAATTTCTCTCCGGGGGATTCCCTTCGGTTTTACTCTGGTACTTTGCTACTTACTGGTTCCTACAACAATAGAATTTAGAACTGGCGCTAATCATTAGGAGTATTAATGAAGCCTGAAACAAACGTTGTATTTACAACAGTATGTACTTATGTACAATGTACACTTCAATTATGTGTATCTAGTATGCACATGCGTGTGTATATAGTTATGTTTATGTTTGCTATTTGTTATGTATACATACATACATAATAATGTATGTAACAACTTAACATAAGCACAAGAACTAAGAACAATATTAATTTAGTAATTGTAATTAATAAGATTAGTAATGCTAAATGCTACCTTCTACGGTTTCCAGTTTCCGTTATCCGTTTCCAGCTTCCAACCTCCACCTTCACACGTCACGACGTTACACGTCACAAATTCACAATTTCCCAGAATATCAGATTCTGAAAATTCTGAATGAATTACAGAACTTTTAACAAATGCAAACCGTTACGTGTTGCGTTGCTTTGCTGGGAACTAGCAGAGATATGAGGACCGCATGACTTGAATGGGAAATGGCATGACGATATATGACGAATGACGCAAACGAAAAGCAATTAATGTGTACATACATATGTATATACATACTATACATTAAATGCATGCACATATGATGTAATATTTTATTGAGTCGACAAATTCGAATTACCCAAACCCTGCGCCCCTGCCTGAATAATTGCAATTTGGTGTAGGGTTTAAAAAATTGGGTTTTATCCTCTACAAAATTATTTTATTGCTGATTTGATGATGTTTAATGTTGACTAGTTAAATTACAATTACAATCTTAATTTACTCAATTAGCTCATGCGCTCATGGTCAATAATAATGTCAATTGTCAATGTCAATTTGTCAGTAGAAATAATAGAATGGAGCATTATGGAGCTTCAAAATCAAAAGTTAGGCCGACCACCCCACCGCATCGATGCGATGTGACTGTACAAAATTACATATAAAAATAATAGGTACAGGTATTAGGTATTACATAGTACGTTTTTTAACTTATATTTATGATTATTATTAATTTATTACGTATAGCTGGCGTAAAATTACAGGTACATAAAATAATTGGAATTTTTCGGGAAAATTTTTTCATTCGCTATATCGCCATTTTGAACTTACAGGATAATATCGTCGTCGTAGCTTGCTCAATTCTTCTCCGTTTTGGAGTGTTTTTTTTTACAGATTCACCATAAAATTCTGTGTTGAAAACATTTTTTTTCTATTTTAACGTGTGTAGGAAAATAGCATTTTTGCCGTTTATTGTCAAAACCGGGAAATTCCCGCCGGGAATTAATTCAAAATCGAACTTCGGAAACTTCATCGGAAATCTTCATCGAAATCGGAAATCGGAAATCTTCATCGGAAATGAATGAAATGTTTTTTCCACATCCGCAAAAAAATCCTGCATATGATAATCCTGCTTATCCTGCTTATGCTTATATAATACCCTGCTTCATCGCTGGATCGCATCGCTTAAGGGAATGATTGGTTGGCACATCGCCGATACCTCTAATGCTAAAAACTGGCGGTTTTTGTTGAAGGGCTGGTAGGTCAGGGGAACGACAGAATTTTTTCATGTGCAGGTTACCATTTCCCTTAGCTACATTTTGATAATAAATTGAATTGTTTTTGCACATTCCCCTTGTTTTGGTTACTTTTGAATAAATGTTGACGTTGACTCCAGCTCATTATAGAGTATAGACTGTTGTGGCAGCATTTTTCATATTATTCCATTAGTTTGTCGTGATTTAAAAAATTAAAAAGCATCGAAGTCTTTATTCCACGATATGCTATAATATATGTAGTTGTTGCGCTAACTTTAATTGAATTTTCTGACTTTTGCCTATAGGCAAAAGTAGCGTAGATTATAATCTACGCTGAATTTATTGAGACAATGCGCGTAAATGAGAATTTTTTTAACGAATTTTAGCGCAATTTCTGTTTGTCTCTGCGAATGAATGCTGGAACTGTGGGAAATAATGCTGACGTGTAAACTACATTGCAAATGAGGCTTTTAAAATCGTGTTCAAGGATTTTCAAAATGTTAATTAACATAAAAATTAGAATTTATTGAATATTTAAAAAACTTATGTCGACAATTGAAAATCATCTCTGATTAATAAAAATTAGCTGTTCAGATTTGCATTTAAAATTTCGGAGTCCGGACAAAAGGTGGTTCTTGTTCAGACAGAATTCGGAATGTATACATAAAATACAAAACAAAACGCGTGGGTATCAATATTTGCCATATTTACATTACTATATAGACAAAGCTCGCGGTGACTGAGTGCCAGGATGCACTTTTCCGCATGCAAAACAAAAAAAAAAGTCACTTTCTGTCGAATTCTCTCTCCCTATCGTTTCTTTTAAATGTGTTCTTTTAAATGTATTTTTTCATATATGAAAAAGTATTAATCACTCAAAAAGGGTTAGACAAAACGCAATCTCTTGAAAATGTGAAGTTCCAAACGTGATCCGCTTGCACACATCCCAATCAATTTTGTTGTCCAGCATTAACTTCCTGGAAAAATCTAAAAGTTCGTCAGGCTCCAGCATGCCCCACCAATCCGTAATCTTCAGTCTGTTCGGAATTGCAATGTTACCAGTAAAATCCTTCGTAAACTTAAAATTCACAGCTACTTCTTCAGGGGACATTTTATAGCGCAGCCGTAAATACTGGAGCTTTTGACAAAATGCTTCCGCCAAGGTGCGAATTTGTTTGTTGAATTGAATACGATTTTTTGCACGATCTTTAAACAAAAAAAAAATCCGAGAACCATCACGTCAGAATTTAATCAATGTCCGGTGCATTATTCTTCAAGGTAAGCAATTAAAGTCTGTTCAAACTTACCCAATCCAGTCGACAAAGACATTTTTTCTGAAAAAACTGCCGCTGTCACCGGAGTATCATCCAAGCCCTTGGACTTCTTCAGCAGATCCTGGATAATTGTCTCATTGTCCTTCTCGTTTCCACCGATACGACGAAATAGTTGTCGCAACCCTCTTTGCTTCAACCTCCGGACATCGTCCAAGGTCATTTGAGCATCTCCGTAAACATCTTCGTACTTCCTGACGAGCTTCTCCCCAATTACATTCTGAAATCCGGGGATGTCCTTGACGAATAATTCTTTACGGAGCCTTGCGAAGCCTTTAGGCGTTATGACACATATCCCAGCTGGTTTGTTTCTACCCACTGCAAGTTTCGCCACAAATTTATTGTAGGCAAGACCACCGGAAACGGTCATCCCAGTTTTCATCCGAATATCTTGAATGATATCGTCGGCAAGGAGAGCCGCTGACAAAAGAGGGTTGACCTTGAGAAGACAGTCGTCACAAATATAACAAGAGTCACCACAGCAGCGATTGCAACAGAAGGCAAACTCTTCGGATGCCTTGCCATGCTTGTGCTCCATGAAGAAATATGGGTCTCCGTCAAATTTTTTACATGGATGTATCTTCTTTCGGGTTACCAAATCGTGTATGGAATCTCGTAGAGCTAGAAATGGTTAAAGAAAGGAATTAGTAGTTTGTATCAGTAATCAGTTGTTCATGAAGCAAAATCAGTATGGAGCAAAACTATATATTATGTATACATAATATGTACCCGGATTCAACTAACGATTATACCCCTCCCCCTTAACACCATGATCTAGTAATGCTGCAAAATGGCAGTAGGAGAAATCTGATGTAGAATCTTATTGTGCATGCAGAAAAAAATTGTTTTCAAATCCGACCAAATTTACAAAAGTTATGACTGTTTTTCAAAAACCTGTTCAAAAATTTCAATTTTTAGCCAGGTAGATTTTTTGTTTCCTCCTTCAAAAATTAAAATGTTCTGTTCCTCCACTAACACAAAGCAGGAAAAGCGAGACGCCTGAGCAGAATTTTATTGCGGGTCTGGGGAAAAATCCACATTTAAATCGAATCAGAAATCACTAAGTTATGACGATTTTCTTGCACCAAGTTCAAAAAATTAAAATTTTCGAAAAATCTAGTTTTTTTATTTTATTTTTAAAAATGCATGTTTCTGATACAAAATTGTATTGCGAATCCAGCAAAATAAATTTCATCCAGATCGGACCAAAATTACGGAAGTTATGGCGGTTTTTCAAAAACAAGTTTAAGAATCTCGGATCTCCGTAAAAACTTAAATGTTTAAACTTTTTTTTTTGAAAAACCGCCATAGCTTCCGTAATTTTGGTCGATCTGCATAAAATTTATTTTGCTAGAATTGCAATACAATTTTGTATCAGAAACATGCATTTTTAAAAATAAAATAAAAAAAAACTAGATCCTGACAAATGTCAAACTTCAACTAGATCCTCACAAACATGCCTCAGATCCTCATAAATTTCAAATACCCAAAATGCCTCAAATCCTCACAAATTTTAAAGTCCCAAATACCTGCCAAAATTGTCATGGCAGATGGCATAACACTACGACATTTGATTTTCCGGTTTCGCCTGCTTAAGGCAGTTGGGCAGCGTATATAGCGGTCACCCCGATTAAATTGTTCGTTTAATTAAATTAATTGTAATCAAATTGTTTTTGTGTCCAATACAAGTAATAAAAGCCATACCATCCGCGTCCGATGAAGAACAAGAGCCTCCAGACCTTAAAGCTCCAGTCATGTCCACGTAAATCTCATCAGAAGATTCAGATCGTTCAATAATCATCTTTGCCACTCTCTGGTCATTCATTTGAAGCAGGACATCCAAAATTTCGTCCTTCTTTTTATATGGAGAAAAGGTGTCCACAAGGCCATTCTCTTCATCTGGATGAAGTATAACCACGTCTGGACACTTTTGCCTCGCTGTCTGAAGCGGGGTATCCCTTGTTATTCCTCCCGCCTTCGCGCTGTAGTTGACACTAATTATTCTGCAATCCCAAAATACACAAATTGCGCGTGGGTTTAATTTTTAACGAGATTTTCACTGAATTTAGTCACCATAATTTCTTAACATAATTATCGGGGAGACATTTTTTTCTCATACTAAATAGCTACTTGGTCATATTATGTCAAATTACTTGTACTTACACGAAATGACTCGCGAGGATCACTGGAACGTCTTTTCCCACTAGATCTGTTCTTTTTTCTCTCATCCAAAATTCCACTTCAAAACTGTCCACATCTAAACACAATATGTTCGCCGCCATTCTCAGCAGTTGGTAGAATTAATTCCAGTATTCAGTAGAAAGTAGAATGAACAACCACAAGAAACAACAAGGAACTCTTAAACTTGCATGCCGAACCAAATGAAACTGCGAGGGAACCTAAAAATTTGCGCTGACTATCCTCTGCTGTATACGGATTTGGAGAACGTTTAAAGGAGCAGATTATTTCGTTTGAGGAGGAGTTTTTTAGTTGGAGAAGTGAAATTTACCTACTCATTCCTAAACCCCTTTTATGCATAATCGGATGGATTTAACATGTGTGATAGCAATAAATAATATAAGAGCTTCGTGGAAATATCGAATTTCCTTTGGTTGGTACTTGATGCATATACATACATATAGTTTCTGTGACAAATACGCGGGACATATTTTTTTCTATTTGTTGCATTCGTCAGCATACTACAGTATTCCTGGGATCAGCGAAAACAGCCCGGTTATCTAACGTTTTAATATCGTCGAAGAAAAGTTTCACCCTTTCTGATTGCTACTTGATTTTGCCGATTTTGCTGAGTCAAAATTTCAGCAAAATGAAGAAGTGATGCTGAGATATGACCTTGTTTTGTACTTCCGGAGAAAATCCGGAAATACAAAAATGCATATTTTCCAATTTTTAAACATTTTTGTATTTCTGTAATTTCTCCGGAAGTACAAAACCGATTTTCACGAAATTGGTGTCATATAAACGGCAAAGGTCATACCTCAGCATCACTTCTTCATTTTGCTGAAATTTTCACCCGTTGACCTTTTACGGGTCAAAAAAGGTCAAGGTTTGACCTCTAAAAGGTCAACGAGACATAATTTTGACAAAAAGAAAAAATGATGCTGAGATATTAGCTTTACAATTGATTTGACACTAATCTGGTGAAATTCGGTGTTGTACTTCCGGAGATGATCCGGAAATACATATTTTTTTCCAGATTTTGACCTTGAAACGGGGTCAAAGGGTCAAAATTCAGGTCAAAATGTAACTGCGATTACAGATCTCCGCCTTCTCTTGGCAATGACGCTAGTTTGACTGAAATCGAATGATTAGTTTTGGAATAAATCCAGAGTCCCCGAAAACCTGGAATTTCGGATGACCCGGGTAAAATTACTCCGCGTCCAAATAACTAGTGGGTAGGAGACGTTAGACATGAATTTTGGTGAAATTTGACGATATTGATTTTTATACCTCTCCAAAACTCAAAATACTGACTCACCGTGTAGCACTAACTTCGTTGCTGCACAGCAACACAGAAGGAAAAAAATACAGTGAAGTCTCTATGTAACAACTCTGAAGAAAAGGGCCAAAATTATTGTTACCGGGAAAAGTTGTTATATAGAACATTAAATTAGCACTGTACATGTACGAAGGGCTGGAAAGATAATGGTGTTACAAAGAAATGTTGTTATAAAGAGACTTGTTATATAGAGACTCCACTGTATTCATTCCGTGTAGCCATAAAGAGAGGCTCAAATACACTCCCAGTCTCACAGGAAACGCGGTAAAATTAAAACTCATGAAACAACAAAGAGCAAATTGGATTAGGTACTTGCTTTAATATATTTAATTTATCAAATAAAAATTTATTAAATATTTATAATAAATGAGGTAGTACATATAGTAAAAAACGACAAATGTACATCTGTATATGTACAAAAAAATTATATAAGAGAAGAACTATTAATTTTTGTAAAGCCCCAACCGAACACAACAGGAATGGGCGAAATTTCGATTGATTTTTCATCGCCAAGTTCAAAAATCAAAAAAATTTTAACAAAAATGCGGCAGTCCCCGGGAAACTGACGTTTTTCATTGGAATCTCCCTTCGGTGAACATGGCAGTTGTTAAGATTTTTGGTCTCGTGAAAAATAAATTTGTCTGCAGTCAACAAAGTATTGTTTTGGTTTTTAAATAAAGAAAACGGTAAAGAAATTGTATTCAAATAAGAGAAACAGTTTTGAATTGAACAGCAACAAAGACAAATTACAACTGAAAACGGACTCCCCTTTGGGGCTCGCAGGCCCTTCCCTTATATAGGGGCTTCTCCTGGTGGCAATGGGAAAATCGCCTGACATTCACCGGAAATTCTAGCCACATTCGGAGAATATTTCCATAGATTGCGGTTTATGTGTATTGGATGGTTACGTACTAAGCATTATATCAAGACCTTTGACAGAACTGTCTCTTACAGATAAAAACAGTTTATAATAAGTCGAATTTGAAGAGAGAAAGAAGAAGGTAAACATTTGCCGGAAATATACATAACCCAACGTACAAT